>JASDQU010684129.1:0-12624 GCA_032191745.1 Picea mariana | reverse complement strand
AATTGAGTGAGACTAGTTGCATTGGATAGTGAACATACCTTAGTATTTTTGGTATGAGTTTCAGAATTTTATATCAATTATTTTGTGCGAGGAATGCTATACAAGTGATATCTCCTGGAAAGGAAAAAAATCAGCAAGTTGTGGACAAGTTACCATAAATTCCAATTGGCACATCGAATTTTGATCAGACCTATGGCATTGCAGAGAAGAAATATCAGAGGCCTACAAAAAATAAAATCCCATACTCATAAGGGCCAAAATTTTGGAGATACAATAAAATCAAGATTGTCTAGTAGAACCACCTCAAAAACAAGGTTTAAAGTGATACTTGGCCAACATGCCACCAAAACAAAGAACTTCTACACAATATAAGCCTCCTGACAATCCTTCATGGACTCACGATGAAGGTGAAGAAATGCGTAGGGACATAAATGATTTACAAAAGAAGATAGTAACAAAAGATGAACTACAAGATATGTAAGCTATGTTGGAAGGAATAAATACTAAGATAGATGGTTTAAGAGAGGAGATCATGGAAGGATTGAAAAATTTTGTAATAGAGAGGACACCTGAAAGTGAAAATTTATCCCATGAAATTCATGAGGAGGACACAAGGAAGGTGAATCAAGAATGGAGAAACTCCAACTTTGGGTTGAAGACCAACCATGTTCCTAAGATCAATATGAGGAAGTTAGATGGCAAGGACCCTATCACATGGATACTTCAGATGGAGCAATTATTTTATCTACATAATGTGCCACATACACAAAAGGTATGAATTGCTTCTTTATATTTAGAACCCAATCAATTTGTATGGTATCGATGGCTTTGTTCTCGCAAATCACTCGTCACTTGGACAATATTCATGGAAGAAATGATAGCACACTATGAGGATACAAGGAGAAATACCTTCTTCAACCAATTGATAAATCTCAAGGAAAAGGGTTCAGTTACGAGCACATATATTCAACAGATATTCAAGATGAGGACTTGATTGATGTATTTATAGGAACTTTAAAGGATAATATTCAACATGAGGTTCACCTTTGGGAACCCAAATCATTGGAGAATGCATTTAGGGTGGAAAGAAATGTTGAAAGTAAAAATATGGCTATGGCTACTAGAAGGACCAATGCTAGCATCTATAGAGAGAATAATGCTCCTTCTTCTAAAACACCTCAACCTACAAGGTTGACACCTCAACAATTGGAGGAAATAAAAGAAAAAGGATTATTCTTTAATTATGATAGAAAGTACAGTAAGGGACATAAGTGTGGTGAGAATAAATTATTCTACATAAATTGTGAAGAGGAATAAGAACAAGAAAAAGAACAAGAACCATCTCAAGATGAAAATATAGAAGAAATTTCATCTCAAGACTTGACTCCCAGGATATCGTGTAATGCATTGCATGGAATTAGCACTCCTCAAACCGTCAAGATCAAAGGATATATCAAAAAGAAAATGGTAATAGTCCTAATTGATTCTGGTAGTTCTCATAATTTCATTTACTATAAATTAGCCAAAGCTCTCAATTGTTTTGTATATCCAGCACCAGAGTTTCAAGTAATGATTGCAGATGGAGGAACTATCAATTGCTTAGGAAAATGCAATAAGATCAATCTTACTATGGGGGAATATGTAATGAATAGTCCAATTATTGCTATAACCATGGGTGGTGTTGATGTTGTATTAGGAATCCAATGGTTACAATCATTAGGAACAATGGCTTTTAAATTTCATGAAATTTTCATTGGAAGGAAAAGAAATTCAGATAAGAGGTATCACAGGGAAACCTGGTAAGGTGATAAGCTCTAATGGCATGACAAGATTATTGAAAAAGGGTCATCAAGGAATTATTGCACAAATATGCTCACCATATTTTCAAACATCTAAGCCATATATTAATCTAGATCTCCAAGGGATCATTGATGAGCATTCCAAATTTTTTAAAGATATTCCCAAAGGTCTTCCACCCACTCAAAATCATGATCATGATATTCACCTTATTCCTGGGAGTGTTCCTCCTAACATCAGGCCATACAGATACTCTTACGCCCAGAAGAGTGAAACTGAGTGCATGGTTGAAGAAATGTTAGAGGCTGGCATTATTAGACCTATCCAAAGTTCTTACTATGCACTGGTGGTAATGGTATTCAAGAAAGATGGCTCATGGCGTATGTTTCTAGATTATAGAGAGCTCAACAAGATCACTATTAAAGATAAGTTTCTCATTCCCATCATTGATGAATTTTTAGATGAAATACATGGAGCAATCTATTTCACAAAATTGGATCTTTGTTCAGGGTATCATTAGATTAGAATTAAGGAAGAATATATCCCAAAAACAACATTCTAAAATCATGAATGCCATTATGAATTTTTGGTCATGCCTTTTGAAATTACAAATGCACCTTCCACATTCCAAGGGTTGATGAATTACATTTTGAAGCCCTTCCTTCAAAAATTTGTGTTAGAATTTTTTTATGATATACTAATCTATAGCAAGTCTTGGGAGGATCATGTGCGACATGTTGACAAGGTGCTACAACTACTAAAGGAGAAACAAATATATGCCAAACCATCCAAATGTTTCTATGGAGTGAAGGAGGTAGAGTATTTGGGTCATATTGTATCTCATGAAGGTGTCAAGGTAGACCCTAACAAGATTAAGGCCATGGTGGACTGTCCGATTCCCAAAACATTGAAGAATCTTAGAGGATTTTTGGGTTTGACAGGTTACTACCGCAAGTTAGTTCGGCACTATGGAAGAATAGTAGCACCTTTAATGACACTAACTAAGAAGGATGCATTTTCATGGACTCTAGAGGAAACTAAAGATTTTGAACAACTTAAAGAGGTGATGTGCAAAGCTCCTATCTTGACCACTCCAGACTTCACAAAAAACTTTATTTTGTAATGTGATGCCTCAGGAAATGGAATCCGTGTTGTCCTAATGCAAGAAGGAAGGGCCCTGGCTTTTGAAATTCGACCACTCAAGGGAAAGGACTTAAAAAAACCCATTTATGAGAAGGAAATGATGGAAATACTACATGCATTGAAGAAATGGCGTCCTCTCCTAATAGGTGGGAACTTCAAGGTCAAAACAGATCATGATAGTCTTAAATACTTATTGGAACAAATACTATCTTCATAAGAACAACAAAAATGGGTAACCAAGATATTGGGTTATGATTTTGAAATCATCTATAAAAAAGGGAAGCAAAATGTTGTGGCAAATGCACTCTCAAGAAAGGATGAATATGTTGAGGTCGTTCTCTATGCTATCTTGATAATCCAACCCGATTGTATAATAGAAGCAAGGGATGAATGAAATAATTACGAAAAAGTGTGGACTCTCATTCAAAGGTTGCAGTAGGATTCCACTACATCAGATAATTTTACATGAAAAAATGATTCACTATGGTACAAATATAATTTATATTTATGTAAGAACTCAAAACTCAATCAAAAGGTACTATTAGAACTGCACACCTCTCCAGTAGTAGGGCACTTGAGATTTTTAAAATCCTACCATAGGGTCAAGAAGGAATTTTTTGGGGATGGCCTTAAAATTGATGTTCAAAGGTTTGTGGAAGAATGTTTGGTTTGCCAAAAAAATAAGGTGGAAACAATTAAGACCCTAGGTCTTTTATAACCATTAACCATCCCAAGTCAACGTTGGGAGGAGGTTTCCATGGATTTCATCACAGGGTTACCGAATTCTGAAGGAAAGAGTGTCATCATGGTGATTGTTGATATATTGACCAAGTACGCACACTTTTGTGCACTCTCTCATCCCTTTAAAGACAATACAGTTGCCACTGCATTCATGGAGACACCTCAAAAGCTACATGGAAGCCCAAAGAATATTGTAAGTTACAGATATCCCATCTTAACTGGACATTTTTGGACATAATAATTTTCTTGTTTGGGTACTTAATTGGCTCATAGCTCATCCTATCATCCTCAATCTAATGGAAAAATTGAGATAGTGAAAAAATGCTTGAAAGAATACCTTTGTTTCTTTGTCTCTGATAAACAAACACAATGGTTCAAATGGTTACCCTTGGCAAACTTATGGTATAACACTTCCTTTCATATTACAACAAAAATGACACCATTTATGGCATTCTATGGATACCACCGTCCTTCCATCACTTCTTCTCTAAAATAAAAATCTAAGGTTCAAGCAGTGGAAGATCACATCGAGAATCGACAACAAGTTCTCCAAATATTAAAGGAAAACCTAACAATGGCACAGAATCACATGAAACAACAAGAAAATCAACATCGTAGTGAAATAAGTTTTGAAGTAAGGGATTGGGTGCTTTTAAGACCACAACCATACAAACAGATGTCCCTCAAGCAATCTAAGAAGGATAATAAATTATCACCAAAGTACTATGGCCCTTATAAGGTGTTTCGAAAGATTGGTACTATAGCATACGAATTGGAGTTGCCTGCATCTTCACGCGTACACCCAGTTTTCAATGTTTCTTTCTTAAAGAAGGTTATAGGTGACAAGATCTTAGTTCAATCTGTATTGCCAGAACTTGAAGAGGAGATAAAAATCATATTGGAGCCTGAAGCCATCACTGGCACAAGAATTCGCCAGCCGAGGAATAGATCCATTTCAAAGTATCTCATTAAATGGAGGAAACTACCAGCTAAAGATTCCACTTGGGAAGATGATTCTTTTATACAGAAGCATATAGAATCACTCAAGCGTTGCGAACAACACTTGTCTCAAGGGGAGCGGCATGTTGAACCATAAATAGTGGATCATTACCCCTTAATCGGGGCATATTACATTAGTAATGTTACTTTATTTATGTCGTATTTAGTCTATTAGTTGTAATTATACCTACTAGTCTCCTATATATACCAAGGATAAATTTTCATTTGGAATCATATTGTAATTGAACATTTATGTGGGCATAAGGAGGTTGCCCCCTTGTTATTGGATAAGTTGGTAGGTGCGGACACTAACTGATCTCCCCAGATCCACCTGGATCTAGAACAAAATAGGACAGGACATGACTCTTTCTCTAAGTTGCAGTCATTGAATCTACTACCGAGAAGGAATGAGTGACATACATTTATATCTGTTCCTTAGGTCTCTGTTGTTCCTACTTCGCTCCGGTGCTCTTGTGGAATTAGGTCCAAGACAACACAAACCAACCAAAGTGAAGATGGAAAAGTATGTTCAATGTCAACCTATGCATATGATCAAGGAGTTATGCAATAAAATAAGAGTGATTTTATGGGAAAGGGACATGATGTTGTATGATATTAAATGAAAGTAGAAGATACAACTGGATCACCTTGATGTCGCAAGATTCCTTTTAGTCAACCTTGGTTCCAACACACACACTTTCTCTACACTTGCATGAAGAAGATCCAGTACAACTTGATAGACAACTAGAGTCTTCAAGGTTCAATCCAAACAGGGTTCTTCAGACAATTCTTTCATCAATTCTCCATTCAATCTTGCTTAACCTTTTCCATGAGAAACCTTTCAATATATAGGAGAAGGAGAGATGGTTAAATGGATGAGGATGATCCCACTAAATCTGAGAAGTCAGTAGGATGCCAACCATGTGAATGCCAACTCATTTTCTAGAATATCCTCTTATAGAACCTTCGTAACCTCTTCTTCCATTATTAGCCTTGAAACAGGTCCGCACCCTTCTTGTAGAGAAAACTGCAAACTCCTTGCAGACCAACTATAGAGAAACCTGTGAAAATGAGGATTTTCTCACTCTGCATCATATGCAGCCTGCGAACTCACTTTAAAAATATGCTTTCTAGAGGAAGACAATAGTCACTTTTCCAAGGAAAAAAGTCCTTATGAGAGCCTGATCACATAACTGTAGATGCATCACCAGAGTGACCAAAATCATGTGTAACATAATTCCCCCCAAAGTATGAGGCTAGAACTTGTGACATCCGAAATACTTTGTAAAATGTGTGTGTGTTAGGAACAAGGAGGGCACCTAATAGGAAACCTGTAAACAGCCAAGCATCTGTAGAATATAATACCAGTTATGAGGTAGGCATTCCCATGCTCATATCACAAATGAATGAAATCATAAACATAGGCCATGGCCACCAATCATACACCATGGATCCATGTATAAAAAATGCTACATAGACACCAGGAATACACTGTGGATCTATTGTAGAAGACTCAAATTAAGACATAGCCATGCAACATACAAAGTGGATCTATGTTTCGATACAAATCATCCATACTCCATCACAGCCTGGATAAAAAATATGAGACCTAGGGTCTTCAATCACGTCACCTAAAAGTACAAATCTAGCCATGTGATTACATGTGTTGAAGTCAAACATGGTACAAACCACTTGATTATCATTCATTGATGAAAATCATTAACAAGTGCGAGGGAAATCATCATTGATGTCAATGACTCCCAAGGTACCAAAGTACAATCCAAATGAATGCGAATGAATGAGATGAAGTCGAACACTCGGTAGAATCTCTCGATCAAGGACCAATGATGTGAAACCCCTATCAAAAGTGAAGAGACCTGCCATTAAGGTATGCAGGTTCCAAGGTACTGAATGATTTCTAAGTCTTATTCCTGGATAATGAGTTGGAGTCGAGGGAAAAAGACTCATCACAGGATGGCCTTGATGTATCCCCGATAAATGAAATGAAATAAGTAACAGATTTTGAGGGCAAATCAAAGTATGAACATGGTTTGAAAGAAACATAGGGAAGACCGACTTGGTAAGAATGGACAACTGTAGATGGCCGACTCAATGGAGGGATCATTTGAACTTCTCTTGAACATATGAACGACACGACAAGGGACTTGGTAGCATTGACTCAAAGACAGCCCAAGATATGACCTTATAGAAAGTAGGATGAGAGACAAATGGATTTCTCAACTCAGATTCAAATGACGAATAGGGGGTCTCATGTTCAAGAGTGACGCTTACTGCCATTAATATGAATACGAAAACACATCCCTTTCCCAAAATTTTCCCCACCATTTCTAGCAAGTACCTCTTTATTTTTACACAAGCTTGAGGAGGATAACATATGCTTGTCGATGTAAGCTTATCCTTCGGACGAGTCCCTCGAAGTACATTTAGTAAACCCTGGGAAGGAGTGGTTTGGTCCCATTATGGGTCTTTCGATGTTTGTTTAACAAGTCCAAAGATAGAAAACTTGGGGGTTTTTCATATTTTGAGAGTCTGAAAAACACTTAAAGAGAACTCTCCTAGTTCCTTTTTCGTAAATGAGTTCGACGAGACCGAAAAAGTGATAAACTATCGCCCATCAAATGTTTTCTTCAAATACTTTAACGAGCGTGAAAAGAACAAGATCGCTCGGTAATCTTTTCGTGTTTATGGATCGTGAAAAGATCTTAAAGGGTAATCCCTTACATTTGTCATTTTCTTGTTACCATGATGAGTACGAAAAGATGAGAAATAGTATACTCGGTTGCTTTCTTATGTATTTTCGAGTGCGAGAATGAATGACGACTGAGCTCGAGGTTTTTCCTACAAAACCCCTAAAAAAGTAGTCATACATGTGACAAAAAGAAAAAATACTCGTGCACCATCGTTCGGACTTCGAAGTCATTATATCTATGAAAAGTCATAGTCACAAGGCTATTAGGGTATAAGGTTTTTTAAGAAAAGAAATAAAAATAATATAAAAAATCAACAGGAAATAGTAAAAAGTGAATAAATATGGGTGAAAAAGCTTTTTTAACCATTTCATTGTTACTTTGCCAAAAACCTTGTCCAACATACCTCATTTCCCCCCAAATTTCTTTGCTTGATTGCGGGAGGTACAAGCGATCATTCGACAAACGGTTTTAGCTAACAGGGGAATCTATCGATTCTCCAACTTTTCCATGGTTTACTTTTGATTTTTATTGGCAATTTTTAGAGTTTTGAGTCCATTTTAGGGTTGGTGGGCACGCTCAATCATTCTCGCAGGTGGGCCATTCTGGACTTGTGAGAATCTAAGATTCTCACAGGTGGGCTTCAGTGCACCTACGAGAATCTCGTACTGTACAAAAGCTTCACCTTCGAGGGCCGAAAAATAGATTTTTTTGTGTGGTTTTGCTCAATAAAAAATTATTTCAGCTTCTGGGTCATCTTAAATTTTTATATACACCCTGTGGAAGATAGGGTATATGACTAGTCCTATTGACTAGTCTCAAGAAGATGTTCCAGGTAAAACAATCATAACTTCTTCCTAGAGTATCCAAATTGAGTGAGGCTAGTTTCATTCGATAGCAGATATTCTATAGTATTTCTTGTATGAGTTTCATAATTTTATATCAATTATTTTGTGTGGGGCACGCTATACAAGTAAGATCGTCTGGAAATGCCAAAAATCAACAAGTTGTGGGGAAGTTACCATAAATTCCACTTGGAACATCCAATCTTGATCAGACATGTGCCATTTTAGAGAAGAAATATCAGAGAATTATGAAAAATAAAGTTTCATACCCAGAAGGGCCGAAACTTTGAATATACAATAGAAGAAATATTTTCTAGTAGAACCATCTCAAAATCAAGGTTCAAAAGTGATACTTGGCCAGCATTTCACCCAAAAAAGAAACTTCTACACCAAATAAGCCTCCAGGCAATCCTACTTGGACTCTTTATGAAGGTGAAGAAATGTGTAGGGACATACATGATTTACAAAAGAAGATAGTAACAAAATATGAACTACAAGAGATGGAAGCTATGTTGGAGGCAATAAATACTAATATGGATGGTTTAAAAGAGGAGATCATGGAAGGATTGAAAAATTTCATAATAGAGAGGACACCTGAATGTGAAAATGTATCCTATGAAATTCATGATGAGGACACAAGGAAGGTGAATCAAGATTGGAGAAACTCTAACTTTGGGTTGAAGACCAACCACGTTTCTAAGATCGATATGAGGAATTTTGATGGAAAGGACCCTATCACATGGATACTTCAGATGGAGAAATTATTTGATCTAATTAGTGTGCCACATACACAAAACGTACGAATTGCTTCTTTATATTTAGAACCCAATCAATTTGTATGGTATAAATGGATTTGTTCTCGCAAATCACTCGTCACTTGGACAATTTTCACGAAAGAAATGATAGCACACTCCAAGGATACCAGGAGCAATACCTTCTTTAGCCAATTGATAAATCTCAAGCAAAAGGGTTCAGTTACAGAGCACATTGAGAACTTTCAAATATTGAATATAAAGGTAACAGATATTCCAAATGAGAACTTGATTGATGTATTCATAGAAAGTTTAAGAGATAACATTCAGCATGAGGTTCACCTTTTGGAACCCAAATCATTGGAGAATGCATTTAGGGTGGCAAGAAATGTTGAAAGTAAAAATATGGCTATGGCTACTAGAAGGACCTATCCTAACATCTATAAAGAGAACATCTATAGACCAATTCTAACATCTATAGACAGAGTAATGCTCCTTCTTGTAAAACACCTCTACAATTGGAGGAAATAAAAGAAAAAGGTTTATGTTTTAATTGTGACAGCAAGTGCAATAAGGGACATAAGTGTGGTGAGAAGAAATTATTCTACATAGATTGTGAAGAGGAATAAGAACAAGAAAAAGAAAAAGAACCATCTCAAGATGAAAACGTAGAATCAATTTCATCTAAAGAGTTGACTCCCATGATATCGTGTAATGCATTGGTTGGAATTTGCAATCCTCAAACCCTCAAGATCGAAGGATATATCAAAAAGAAAAAGGTAATAGTTCTAATTGATTCTGGCAGTACTCATAATTTCATTCACTATAAATTCGCCAAATATCTCAATTGCTTTGTATATCCAACACTAGATTTTCAAGTAATGATTGCAGATGGAGGAACTATCAATTGCTCAGGAAAATGAAATAAGATCAATATTACTATGGGGGAATATGTAATGAATATTCCAATGATCACTATACCCATGGGTGGTTCTGATGTTATACTAGGAATCCAATGGTTACAATCATTAGGAACAATGTCTTTTAATTTTCAAGAACTTTTCATGAAATTTTCATTGGAAGGAAAAGAAATTAAGTTAAGAGGTATCACAGGGAAAACCGGTAAGGTGATAAGCTCTAATGGCATGACAAAATTATTGAAAAATGGGCATCAAGGGGTTATTGCACAACTATGCTCACTAGATGTTCAAACATATAAGCCATCTATTCCTCTAGATCTCCAAGGGATCATTGATAAGCATTCCAAAGTATTGAAGATATTCCCAAATGTCCTCCACCCACTTGAAACCATGATCATGATATTCACCTAATTCTTGGGAGTGTTCCTCCTAACATCAGGACATATAGATACCCTTATGCCCAGATGAGTGAAATTGAGTGCATGGCTGAAGAAATGTTAGAGGCTATCATTATTAGACCTAGCCAAAGTTCTTACGCTACACTGGTGGTAATGGTATTCAAGAAAGATGGCTCACGGTGTATGTGTCCAGATTATAGAGAGCTCAACAAGATCACTATTAAACATAGGTTTCTCATTCTCATCCTTGATTAATCGTTAGATGAAATACATGGAGCAATCTATTTCACAAATTTGGATCTTCGTTCAGGGTATCATCAAATTAGAATGAAGGAAGAAGATATCCCAAAAACAACATTCCAAACTCATGAAGGTCATTATGAATTTTCGGTCATGCCTTTTGGCCTTACAAATGAACCTTCTACATTCCAAGGGTTGATGAATTCCATTTTCAATCCCTTCCTTCGAAAATTTGTGTTAGTATTTTTTGATGATATACTAATCTATAGCAAGTGTTGGGGGGATCATGTGAGACATGTTGACAAGGTGATGCAACTACTAAAGGAGCAACAACTATATGCTCCTTGAGTAGTGAAGGAGTTTGAGTATATACTCCTCTTTGGAGTGAAGGAGGTAGATTATTTGGGTCATATTGTATCTCATGAAGGTGTCAAGGTAGACCATAACAAGATTAAGGCCATGATGGACTGGATGATTCCCAAAACATTCAAGAATCTTAGAGGATTTTTGTGTTTGACAGGTTACTACCACAAGTTTGTTCGACACTATGGAAGAATAGCAGCATCTTTAACGACACTAACTAAGAAGGATGCATTTTTATGGACTCCAGACGAAACTAAAGCTTTTGAACAACTTAAAGAGGTGATGTGAAAATCTCCTGTCTTCACCACTCCAGACTTCACAAAAACATTTATTGTGGAATGTGATGCCTCAGGAAATGAAATTGGTGTTGTCCTAATGTAAGAAGGAAGGACCTTGGCTATTGAAATTCGACCACTCAAGGGAAAGGACTTACACAAACCCATTATGAGAAGGAAATGATGGCAATACTACATGCATTGAAGAAATGGAATCCTTTCCTAATAGGTAGGAACTTAAAGGTCAAAATAGATCATGATAGTCTTAAGTACTTCTTGGAACAAAGACTATCTTCAGAAGAACAACAAAAATGGGTAACCAAGATATTGGGTTATGATTTTGAAATAGTATATAAAAAAAGGAAGGAAAATGTTGTGGCAGATGCACTCTCAAGGAAGGATGAATATGTTGAGGCCTTTCTCTGTGCTATCTCTATCATCCAACCCGATTGGATAATAGAAGCAAGGGATGAATGGAAGAATGATGAAAAAGTGTGGACTCTCATTCAAAGGTTGCAGTAGGATTCCAGTACATTAGATACATTTACATGGAAAAATGATTCACTATGGTACAAAGATTGCTTATATCTATTTAAGAAATCCCAACTCAAACAAAAAGTAATATTGGAATTGCACACCTCTCCAGTAGGAGGGCACTCGGGATTTTTAAAAACCTACCATAGGGTCAAGAAGGAAGTTTTTTGGGATGGCCTTAAAAATGAGGTTCAAAGGTTTGTGGCATAATGTTTGGTTTTCCAACAAAATAAGGTGGAAACAGTTAAGACCCTGGGTCTTTTACAACCATTAGTCATCCCAAGTTAGTGCTGGGAGGAGCTTTCCATGGATTTCATAACAGAGTTACCGAAGTCTGAAGGAAAGAGTGTCATCATGGTGATTGTTGATAGATTGACCTAGTACACACACTTTTGTGCACTCTCTCATCCCTTCAAATCTAGTACAGTTGCCACCACATTCATGGAGACAGCTCAAAAGCTACATGGTAACCCAAATATTATTGTAAGTGACAAAGATCCCATATTCACTGGACATTTTTGGATAGAAGTATTTTCTTGTTTGGGTACTCAATTGGCTCATAGCTCAATCTGATGGACAAATTGGGATACTAAACAAATGTCTGGAAGGCTACCTTCATTGCTTTTTCTCTGATAAACAAACACAATGGTTCAAATGATTACCCTTGGCAAAATGGTGGTATAAAACTTCCTTTCATACTGCAAAAAAAATGACACCATTTATGGCACTCTATGGATACCACCCTCCTTCCATCACTTCTTCTCTAAAAGAAAAATCTAAGGTTCAAGCAGTGGAGGATCACATCGAGCATCAACAGCAAGTTCTCCAAATATTAAAGGACAACCTGATCATGGCACAAAATCATATGAAACAACAAGCATATCAACATCGTAGTGAAAGAAGTTTTGA
>JASDQU010684128.1:18915-45194 GCA_032191745.1 Picea mariana | reverse complement strand
ATATACATTCCAATTTAGTGAAAACTATTCAAGCCACATTTCCATTCACGATTTAATAACTAGAACAATTTAGGCTACATTTCCAATCCAATGACCTTATAATATTGATAATGAAAAGAGCACCATTTTAGCATGGCATTAAGAAATTTTATTATAATTTGTGAATTTTGATGGGATCCTAATTTTGAATTACATATTAGTAGAAAGGGGTTGATGATAATACCAAATCCCCTTGCAAAATCTTAGACCTTATTTTAGGATAATTTCTTGTTTCTCTAATGACTAAGGAAGAAGTCTATACTTTTCATTATATTATGATTTCCATTATTAGTCTTTGCCCGAGACTACAAATTTTACCTTATGGTAAAAAACCATAACCAAACATTATGTGCAAGAAATTTTCATAATGTTTTTTCGAACCTTAATTTAAATAAAAAACTTATTAAGATTAATTGTATGAAAATGAAAAATATTTTTTAGAATATTTCAAAATTATAATTCTAATGCATATCATGAGTTAAAAGGAAGAATAAATTACTACTATAGGTACACTTGATGAGCCATCTTATCTCAATATGATTTTGTTACAAAATCTCTCTTAGTTGTATTCAATAGAGGAAGAAATGGAAGGGTGAAGCACACTTGACGGATTTTTGTGAGAGTTTTATTTAGTGATGAGGAGGCTTCTTTTGGTCATTCTCTAAGAAGGAGGGAGGGAAAAAAATGTTGTCTAGTTCATGGCATATGGTTAGTAGAGGAAACATGATTCTATAGATGTACATTAGTTAACACCCATTGTCCATCACAGTTGTATAAAAATATATAATTAATCACCACTAAATAAGAGTAACAAATTATTAGATCGATCTCAAAAGGTTAAAACAGATGAGGACTAGAGCTGTATTTGTTCATATTGTAGTGCATTATTTATTTCTTCTTCAACTTCAATGAATTAATGATACAAACTTTCAGTTTATTCTCGTAGTATATGTTGGCACCCAAAGTTTTGAGTAAGTTTTATGTGCACACAAATTAGTTGCACACACACCTAATTTTTGCACGCACTTCAACAACTGCACAACATATGGAATAAAGTGCTCACACCAATAAAACTTCTATACTATGTGCTAAAGATCAGAAAGATATTGCATGCATGCTAAGTGAAAAGAATTTCTTTGGGAATCTTCCCAAATTTAATGAAACCAAAAAATACAAAAGATCACGGGGAAGATGATGGATGAGCTAGAAGGTTTGTTAGGACTACCATGCTCCAAGGAGGTTACGTGGAATACATATGAGAAGAAGAAGAATGTGAAACTAGAAATCATTAGAGTGAGTGGAGCATAAGAGAAAGAGACATAGTGTTAGAGAAGAGAAGAGAAGGAAAAGGAGAAGCAAAGGAACAAAATGGAGAGTCCGAGGTCTGTAGAAGACAGGTCAATCTGATTTTTGCATGAGTCATGTCATGAGTCCCTACAACTGATTTTTGTATGAGGTTGAAAACAGTCCCGTATAGAGTATGTAATGGATTTAGTCTAGTAGTATGTGCATAATCTAAATAGAGAGCACATCGCTCCTTGTAGTGCATGAGTTGTAGAATGTATCAGAGTGCAGAGCCCTATTCCTATTGCATTGTGGGTTTGTTGATGTATGCATTCTACTATTTAATTGTCATAGTATAAAGTTGTAGTTCTCTCTATCAATGGATTTATTTATTTTGAGTTTAATGGATGAATGTGATAATGGTGTATGTTGTTAGTCTATTAATGAACTATGATTGAATGTATGAATGTTATCCTAAGTGATTTCCTTGTATGATTTATCCCTTCATATCCAACACAAGACTAGATGGTCTTTGTGGTTCTCATGGTGTCTTGGGTGAGACATTCTTCATTCCTTGACTAAATATTGAGATGTCGATTCCTTGGGGTGTTTTAAGTCAAATTTGGATGAACCCTAGATCATCAACCCCCCAATTTTAGAAGAATGCATGGAAGAAAGCCAACAAATGGTTTTGTTGTTGGGACCTGAAGGTTTTTTATTGCATGATTAAGTGAGAGAATGAGGTGGAATCATCTCAAGAGGAAATACAAGAATCGTTAAATTCAAAGGAAGATGAATTTTCTCGATGAGAAACTCATGGTCTAATAACCAACATGGAATATTGGAAGGATAGGTATATTTACACTGATTTGCAGGAAGTTTTATTCGTTGATTTTCCATTTTTTTTGTATGAATGGTTGAAGAGGAAAACCATTAATAAAACTACTTTGAGATGAAAAGAACCATTGGTCTAGGACCAAACTATAGTCGATAGGTTGAAGGATTTGGATAACAAGTGGGCTAGAGAAATCCAATTATGGTTTTCTTGACTGAAGGAAGGATATATTATTGAGTTCACCATAGAATACAATGATTCTTTCAGCAAGGATGAAAGAAAGTTTGATGGAGATCCTCAGAAGATACTACTAGAAGAAATCATGTTGTGGATCAAGATGTTGTTCATTGAGAAATAATTGATGTGCATGGAGCTAGATAGGATGGTTGGCTAAACTACTGAGCGTTATGGGGGTGAAAAGAAGGGGGAAAAGAGAGAGAGGAGATGGATCCACTAAGAGGATCCAAAAGATGTTGAGATAAGGTGAGGAAATAATGGACCTAGAAGAGTAGAGGAGAGAAAGAGCCAAAATATATGCAAGAAGAGTTGAGCTAAAGAGGAACACAGAACAGAGGAGCAGAAAGAAGGTAGCAAGGGGTGAGAGATGAGGGGTCAGACTCAGAATGAAGAGGAAGGATACTAAACCTGGAGGAAGTGCGAGAGAGATTTTTTTTTACCAAAGAGAAGCATAAATGAAGGTAGGTCATTTAAGAGGTCCGACGTTAGGAGTAGGGTATCTGGTGAAGATACTAAAAGTAGTGGTAGTAGGGTCAAAGAAGAAAAAGTATGACACCCTTGGATGTTGAGAGATCTCACAAGATCAAAGGAAGATGAGGCACAAAGTAGAGGCATTGAAGTAGGTAAGGATGGTGAAGAAACTCTATGAGAACTGGAAGAGGCATTAGTTATAGTGTCTGGTCTTGCACGACTAGAAGTAGGAAACTCTTTGGGTTCCTATTTGATATGTGTTATATTCTTCATCATAGCACAAGGGGGTTTGAGTGGGGGCCTCTAAGCCCCCCCTTTGGGGTTCGTGGGTAGTGCCCCTGAGAATTTTTTTTTGCCTCACAAAACATGTTGCATTTTTCCTCGTTTTTGGTGTTGCCTCAATTTTCGCGTCTATTGTTGGGTGTTTTTTTGGAACATGTTTTTTTTTTCGATGGTTTTGTATTTTCGGTTAAGGAATTAGGGTTTTTGACTAATCCAGGTCATTAGGTTAGGGTTTTGGATGCCATTGGCTCCTATATGTATATTGTATTGTAAACAATGTATCACTATGAATGAATATAGAATATGTTGGTTTTCTCAGTTTGGATTTCCAGGGGGAAAATCTTTGTGTAATGTGTGTATTTTCCATTTTATATTTTCTGTTCTTTTATTGAAAATCTATTTGAAATAAAATATTTTACAAGTTTAAAATCTACATTTGGTATTAGATCTTTGTTGGCTTCAGGGGGACGCCTTTGTGTTCAAGGGTTTGGCTTGAGACTGTGATAATCCCTGTTATAGTGGGAGATATGTGGTATTGATTTTTTAGGTGAAAATAAATGGCAAGCAATTCAAAAATGGAGATCGAGAGGTTTAATGGGAAAATTTTTGAGTTGTGGAAGCTCAAGATGGAAGATCTGTCAGTGAATAGAGATCAGTGGATTGCGGTGGATCCAACTACTGCACCTATAAGAATTTCAATAGATGACAAGAAAAAGTTGGAAAGGAAGGCGAAGAGCACAATCCGACTGCGTCTCTCAAATTCAGTATTACTGAATGTGTCATAGGAAGCTACAACCAAATATTTATGAGATAATTTGGGGAAGTTGTATCATTCTAAGTCCCTAGTAAATAAAATTTTTCTGAGAAAGAAGCTATATAACCTAAGGATGAGAGATGGAGACTCGGTGGTAAAGAATTTGAATGCCTTCAATACAATGGTAAGTCAGTTAGTATCTATTGAGATTAAAATTTCAGATGAAGATAAGAGTATCAGTTTATTGTGCTCTTTACCAGACTCATGGGATAGTCTGGTTATGGCTATAGGTAGTAATACAACTGCCTTGAAATTTGATGAAGTGGTCTCAACATTTTTGTTAGAGGATATGAGACAAAAGAACATGGAAGGATATGGTACAGATGAATTATTTTCAAGAGGATGATCCCATGAAATAAATATATCTAAATCCTCAAATGGGAGATCTAAGTCTAAGGGAAGATCTAAGTCTCCTGGAAAGTTTGTAAAGGAATGCTGGAGATGTGGAAAAGAAGGGCACTACAAGAAGAAATGTAGATCCAAAGTTGAGAAAAATAAGTGATCTGAAGAAGCTCATTCTACAGAAGAAAATACCTCCAAGGAAGAACGAGGGGATGTGTAGTTAGATTCTTCAAGCACACATGCAGATCATGAGGCATGGCTGGTTGAATCAGGTGCATCCTTTCATATGACTCCCCATAGGGAGTGGTTTTGTGAATATGAAAGGTATGTTGGAGGTAATGTTTTCCATGGTGATGAATCGACAACTAGAATCAAAGGATGATGAAAATTCAAGTTGAGGCTCATATATGGAAGGATTAGAAAACTTCCTGGTGTTCTGCACATCCTAGGATTGGCCAAAAATTTGATTTATGTAAGGAAAATGGAAGATGCAAGGGTAAAAACAATATTTGAAAAGGAAACCTGTAGGATGGTTCGAGGAGCAATGATGCTACTAAAAAGAGTTCGGTTTGGAACTCTGTATAACCAAAAAGGAAGCACTATTAGTGATGGGTGTAATAGGTCCATTGTTCATGATATTGGAGTTGAAGAAGAAATAAATCCTATAGTCTCTGGAGAAAAGTTAATGTTATGGCATCAAAGACTGGAGCATATCAGAGAGAAGGGTCTTCAACTACTACATGGTAAAGGTATGGTTGAAGGTATGTCTACCTGCTCTCTAGATTTTGATTTCTGTGAACATTGTGTTTATGGGAAGCATAATCGGGTAATATTCCCCTCTTGTGCAATGAGGGCAGAAGGAGTTTTACAGCTAGTTCATAGTGATGTGTTTGGACCTGTGTCGGTTCCATAATTGGGAAAATCTATGTACTATGTCTCATTTATAGATGAATTCTTGAGGAATACTTGGATATATTTCCTCATGAAGAAATATGAAGTCTTTGACAAGTTTAAAGAGTTTCAGGCTCTTGTTGAGAATCAAATAGAGAAAAGAATTAAGGTGTTGAGGACAGATAATGGAGAAGAGTTTTGTGAGAATGAATTTGAATAATTCTATAAGAAGTATAGTATATCAAGGTAGAAGACTACTTCATATACACCTTAGAAGAATGGAGTTGTTGAAAGGATGAACAAGAGACTGATGGAAAAAGCAAGGTGCATGCTTATTGGTGTCGGGTTAGGGAAAGAATTATGGGCAGAGGCGATGGGTACTGTATGTTACCTAGTCAATATATTACCCTCATTAGCATTGGATGACAAGACTCAACACGAGGTGTGTATTGGTAAGAAAATTTCTCTCACACATCTCAAGGTATTTGGTTGTGAAGCCTATGTTCATGTTCCAAAGGAAAACAAGAGTAAGCTAGATAAGAAGGTTGAAAAGTGTATCTTTATTGGGTATAAATATGGTCTCAAAGGTTATAAGCTTTGGAACCCATAAACTAACAAGGTTTTCTATAGTTGAGATGTGGTATTTAGAGAAAATGAAGGATGTTATTAAATAGGAAGTCCTACTAAGTAAGGAAGAACTAGAGAAAATATAGTTTGATTTAAAGTATGATGAATCAAACTCTAGAGAAGAATAGGAATCAGAATAAGAAGATCCTCATACTCCATTATTGAGGAGATCATTTTGATAAAGAAGGATACCGAAAAGGTATACTCCATATGACTTTTGTTCAATTTTTTCTTTGTCTATTACTTATGATGATTCTAGAGCTGTCAGGGAGGTAGTGGATTCAGAGGTTGGAAATATTTGGAAAAAGACCATGGATGAAGAAATGGAAACCTTGGATAAGAATGAGGCTTGAGATATAGTGGAGTTGTCGACTAGAAGAAATCCCATTGGCATCAAATGGGTATTTAAAAAGAAGTTGAATGCAGAAGGAAAAGTGAAGAAATACAAATCTCAGTTAGTAGCAAAGGGTTATTCCCAGGTCAAGGGAACTGATTTTGGTGATCTTTTTTCTCATGTTTCCAAGTTAACTTCTATAAGATTTTTGTTATCTAGTGCTTCCTGATTTGATTTTTAAGTAGAACAGATAGAAGTGAATACAACATTCCTACACAGGGATATGGTAGAAGAAATCTATATGAAGCAAAAAAAATTCTTTGCTGTGAAGGGAAATAAGGAGCTGGTATGCAAGCTAAAAAAGTCCTTGTATGGTTTAAAACAATCACTAAGGATGTGGTATAAAAAATTTGATACTTGTATGTTGGGACTTGGCTTCACAAGAAGCAAAGAGGATCAATATGTGCATTTTAAATTAGTTGGAGATCATTTAATTTGGTCTTGTATGTGGATGACATGTTGTTGATGGGAAATGACAAGGAGATTATCTAGGATGTGAAAACTCAGTTGTCCTCTAAATTTGACATGAAGGATCTCGGTGCTTCAAATTTCATTTTGGGTGTGGAAATTAAAAGAGATTAGAAAAAGAGGAAACTTTGGTTAAATCAGAGAAAATATGTCGAGACAATATTCTAGAGATTTAATATGCAGGAATGTAAATTGGTCAAGGTCCCTATTCCTGTTGGTGTAAGGTTATATGTGGATTAGTGTCCCAAGACACAAAAAGAGGAGGACATGTCTCATGTTCCATATGTGAGTGCAGTTGGAAGTTTGATTTATGCAATGGTATGTACTCGAACATACATTGCACATGCAATGGGAGTTTTGAGTAGGTATATGAAAAAACCAGGGAAGAAGCATTGGACAACAATAAAAATGATTTTCAGGTATTTGCGTGGCATTGCTAGCTATGGATTGTGATACCAAGGAAGACCAGGATTGGATAGAGTGTTGGACATACATGGATTTGTGGATGCAGAATGGGTTGGAGATCTGGATCATAGGAGATCTACAAGCAGGTATGTGTTTTACCTATTTGGAGGAGAAATCAGTTGGATGAGCAAAAGACAGGTTGTAGTGGCACTTTCAAGTACATAAGTTCAATACATGGCAAACACTCATGCAAGTAAGAAAGCAATATGGTTACAAAGATTATGTTCATGTATTGGGTTGGTACAACAAGTTGTAAGGATAGATTGTGACAGTCAGAGTGCAATTTTTCTGGCGAAGAAATCGGGTTATCATTAAAAGATAAAGCATATTGATATTCAATATCACTTTGTGAGAGACATGGTTGAAGAAAATAAAGTGTTGTTGATGAAAGTGGACACTCCGAAGAATGTTGCAGATTCATTAACAAAATCTATAAGAACTGAGAAGTTCTCTTGGTGTAGAGGAGCCATGGGCATTGTTTCCGTGGATTGTTGACTATGTAACCTTGTAACCCCTTGTATGCAAATAAAACAACAAGTGGGAGAATGTTGGGTATGTGTTATATTCTTTGCACGACTAGCTCTAGTGTCTGCAACGTTGGGCCAAGCGTGTAGGGGGTTTGAGGGAGGGTTGTTAGGCCCCCTCTTTGGGGGTCGTAGAGGGGTGACACCACCCCAGAGAAATTATTTTTTCCTTGGGAAACGTGTCACATTTTCTTCAATTTTGTGTCACCTCGATTTTCATGTCTGTTGTTGGGTGAATTTTTAGCACATGGTTTTTGGCGATGGTTTTCTATTTCCGTTTAAGGAATTAGGCTTGTTGACTAATACATGTCATTGGGTTAGGGTTTTGGATACCACTAGCTCCTATATGTATATTATATTGCAAACAATGTATCACTATGAATGAATATATAATATGTTGGTTTTCCCAGTTTGGGTTTCCATGGGAATAATATATGTGTAATGTGAGTATTTTCCATTGTATCTTTTCTGTTCTTTTATTGAAAATCTATTTGCAGTAAAATATTGTACAAGGTTAAAATCTACAGTTCCCTAACAAGAAATGATGACAGAATATGGAGGTGCTCCATTTTTGAACCACTCGCCTTGCACATTTGTAACAAAGAAGAAAGAACAACATACAATGCAGTTATAATAGTATAATAAGAAAGAGTAGTATAGGAAATAAGAGAGGATACTAGCGAAGAATAAGATGAAGTTACTGATACTTTTCAAGGAAGAGTATCGGTACCTAGATAACCAATAGTGAGCAATCAATCAGGAGGACATTGTCCTAGATTAAGAATGGTGAATCAAGATACAACAATGGGGCTACTTGTGTTTCATGGGATGGGTAAGGATGATGCAGAGTAACATTGGTCCACGTGTGAAGCTATATGGTATGTGAAGAGGATCATAGATGAATCATTGAATATTGCGTAGTTGGAGACCAATTTCAAAGAAGAATCTTTGACGTGGTACATGGAGTACAAGGTTACTATTCCAGCAGGACAAATGAGGTCTTTGATAGAAATTAAGAGAGCTCTTCTTAGAGAGTTTCAGAATCCTAAGTCATAATCACAATGCATTACCAAATCAAATAAATCAAGCAACAAACAAGAGAGATCGTGTGGGACTATGACCAACATTTCAAGATACTATTAGATAGGATAAAATTATAGATCCAATATGTTCATCATAGGGAGTGGTTCATTGCAGGATTACTTCCCCATATTTGAGTCCGACTCACCCCATAGTAGGTGACTACCTAGGAAAAGGAAGTGGAGATTGTGACGTGCTACGAATCCATGCCAGTAGTTGGAGAGACGTCAACAAGATAGGCATAGGTGCAGTCCTAGCTTCCAAATCTGACAATGAAATTGCAATATATAGAAAATGCAAAGGTGGTGCATGAGCATGTGTGGTGTACCACACGCTAGTCAGAAGGTCACCGTGGGGATGAATGTTCCATGATGGAAAATTATTTGTCAACAAGTGCACCAAATCCATTTATGATTGGGCCCCAAACTAAGTGGTGCGTGATTTGTAGACTGTAACATACCCAACCACAATGGTTGGGCTAGGTCAGCTAAAATGTTCTCTTTATCATCTCTAATACCATTTTAGTAAGAACCTAGTCTCAAACCATGAAACAATATGTGTGGAATACAGATAACATGAAGCTTCTACTAGTTAAATCCATTCTTTTGTTTTTATTCATTTTCCCATAGCCTACAACTACAAATTCTAACGAATTTAGCTACAACAATAACCATAAAACATATGCATATGAAGCATTCTAATAATCAGCAAGAGATACAACTAAACTGTTCATTACAACAACATATAATTCATTCTCATTCACGCAAAGTTCATGCACAAAAATAACACATGTAAATAACTCATTACAATATTAAACACTTATCTTAAACAAGAATCATGCAACCAACTACTTTGGAAAGATGTTCCACCCAACCGTAGAACAACTGTTCCAAATCTCAACATCCAATCACCCTCAAGATGAGGCTAGCAATCAACAAAAGAGGGTCATCTCTCACAGTCCACTCACAGCTAATAAATCTCTCAACCCAACTGATATTCTCCTACATCTATCCTGAATTTTACACCAACTCTTTTCCTCTTGACCTTCCCAACCCAAGGAATGCATATTCATTTATCAAGGATAACCCAAGGGATGTACCATCCATTTATCAGGGATAACCCAAGGGATTGACCATCCATTTATCAGGGTTAACCCAAGGGATATAACATATGTTTATCAAGGATAAAACAAGGAATGTGCCATTCATTTATCAAGGTCTCTCTGACACAAGTATCTAGGAATATCTCAGCTGGGAATTCAAGGGGAATTGTTGCTAGGAAATCTACTAGCAAACAATCAACAACCACTTGATGTTTCAGTGCAACTCACGTAGGAGTTCACTCTTCCAGCCTGAAAACTGGGCTCTTCAGTTCTCCAACTCCATTTCACTCCAATTACGCTCCATAATTTTCCCTCCTATGGATGCAACAAATCCAATCTCTCTTTTCTTCTCTCTGTCCCCCTTCCATGCACAAACTTGACTTACTACCAAATTATTCAAACTATTGTTTCTTCTGCCTCAACCCATACGAAATTCATCTCTTTTTCTTGCCTTTATTTACTCACACTCTTCCCCAAGATGATTGTACTCAATCCCCATGTGCCCAATAACTTTAGGATGTGACCACTCACACCCACCCTCTTACATGTATTCAATGATTGGCTTTCGAAACACTCAATCAGAAATTAGAAGGTTCATATAAAATAACAAATTTGGGGAAAAAAGTTAAATCCATAAACATAGGTATTTCCCCCTTGGACCCCTCTTGGACGTTATCCTAGACACCCCCTTCTCTTTTGGATTAATTCAAACCCCATCTCTTGTTCATGTCCCCTTAGCAGCTGGAATAACGTTTTATTATTAAAACAATGAAATATAATTCACATATTACATCGTTTGGTCATAGCCACATATTATATCTACATAAGAATTAATAAAACTGGGGATTATAATGGGGTTGTTACATTCCCCCTCCCCTACAATTTTTCATCTTCCTTGGTGCAATCTATTCCAATATACATATATGCAAATTTACATAACAATACTTAGAAATAAAATTTCTGCAATTTAACAACTCCAACAACAACTCCAACCAAAATCTCTTATTCCTCTCAACTCACCAACCCAAGGAATGCACCATCCATTTATCAGGGATACCCAGGGGATGTACAATTTTTTTATAAGGTCTAACCCAAGGAATGTGCCATTTGTTTATCAAGGTCCCTAGTGCAGTTGGGCAGGACTCTGTGATGTGGTTCTGGAACTCTAGTTTCTCAAAATGGATTCTTGCATTATGTCCTTCTCAGAATTGTAAAAAAATTGTTGGTATTCTTCCCGCATGATTTATTCATGCTTCCATGTAGCATATTCAGGACCGGAACATGTCCATTGAACGTTTACCATCCCTATGTCTTTGTTCCTAAGCACTTTCACCTTCCGGTCTAGGATGTGTATTGGTTCCACTTCGAAATCCCCTTCATGCTACACCTAGATCATATTCCAATCAATTACATGATTAGGATCATGTACATACTTTTAAATTAATGATACATGAAATACATTATGAATACACGTTGATGCAAGTAAGGAAATCATGTACGCAACTGGCCTTATCTTTTCTAATATTTTAAAAGGACCACAATATCTTACTGCCAACTTCGGGAAACTTATTCATATTAGTGAACTTCTCTTTTCTTTCACTTTCAAAAACACACATTCTCCCACTTTAAAATATATGAAGACTCTATTCTTGTCTACATATTTTTTCTGCCTATCCCGAGCAACCTTCAAATTCTGCTTAATCCTTTCCATCTGATCTTCCATTTCTTTTAGCAATTCTATCCCAACAATTGCTTTGTCTTCTGGATGATCCAAACTCACTGGGGTGTTACATTTCCTACCATAGAATTCCTCAAATGGACTCATTTTCAAGGAGGGCACTTGATACCCATTTTTGTAGGAAAAATCAACTAAATGAATATAATCTTCCCACTTCGATGGTTGATCCATCACATACATTCTAAACATGTCCTTAATTATCCTATTAGTCATTTATGTTTTCCCATCAGACTCTAGATGATATGTTGTACTAAGATTTAAATTTGTCCCAAATCCTTTGAACAAACCCTTCATAAAATTGGAAGTAAAATTTGGATCCTTGTCCGAAACTATTGCCTTAGGCACTCCATGTAGCCTAGAAACTTCTCTCATATAAATTTATGCAATATTTGTTTCCTTGTGTGTAGTATTTACTAGAATAAAGTGTGTTGCTTTAGTCAAATTTTCCACCACCACCATGATGGAATCATGTTGCTTCACTGTTCTGGGAAGCTTAGTAATAAAATCAACTAAGACAACTTCCCACTTCCATTCCAAAATAGGTAATGGTTGTATAAAACCTGTTGGGTGTCTATTTTTTGTCTTTATTTTTTGGCATTATAGACACTTGGCTATTTAATTAGCAACTTCTTTCTTCATTCCTCGCAAAAAAAATTGGCTTCTTTTTGTTGCAATTGTCTTCTAGTATCCTGGGTGCCCGACGTATGGCACATTTTGCATCTCCTTCATAACTAAAATTTTCAATTCACTAGAATTCGACACATACACCTTACCTTTGTACCTGAGAATTCCATCTTCTTTCAGCTCATAATAATTAAATTTATGTTGAAAATTTCCTTGTTGTAATGTCTCTTTTATTTTTAAATAATTCTGATCTGAATTTGCTGTTGCAACAATTTTGTCTTTCAGATTTGTCCTGTACATGATAATGGCTTCAATATTCACTTCGTGAGCTCTCTTTCTGAGTGCATCAACCACTTGATTTTTCTTACCCTTTATGTTCTTAATTTCCAAGTCATATTCACTCAGAAATTCCAGCCATCTAGTTTTCCTAGCATTTAGTGTTGGCTATCCAAACAAATGCTTTAGACCACAACAGTTTGTCCTTATCTCGAATTTCTTACCCACAAGGTAATGCCTCCACATTTTCAATTCATGTACAATTGATGTTAACACCAATTCATGGGTAGAATAATTCCTCTCACGCTATTTTAATTTTCTAGACTCATAGCATACCACATTATCCTTTTGACTAAGGACTCCACCAAGACCTTCCATGCATGCATCGATGCACACAAAAAAATCTTCGTTTGGATCTGTAATATTCAAGATTGGAGAACTTATCAATATTATTTTCAACTATCGAAAAATCTCTTCACACTTGGAATTTCATTCGAACTTTACACCCTTTCTTTTGCAAAGAAGTGATTTGACTTGCAATCTTTGAAAAACCTTTTATGAATCTTCAGTAATAACCAACAAGACCCATGATTGATATGATCTCTGTCATATTATTTGGTGTTGAACATATTATAATGGCCTCTATCTTCTCAGTATCCACTTCTATCCATATTTTTTATATTATATGCCCCAAGTAGTGAATCTTCTTTTGATAAAAGATGCACTTACTTAGCTTAGAGTATAATATGTTCTCTCTCAAAACTTGTAACACCATTTTAAAATGTTTCTCATGTTTCTCTTTTGATTTGGAATAGAAAACAATATCATCTAAGAAAACAATCACAAACTTGTCCAGTTACTCCTTGAAAACTCCATTCATCAAACACATAAAAACTATCAAGGAATTTCATAGTTGATCAGAATCTGAACCAGGGGTCAAAATTTAGCCCAAAAATCAAAGTGTTCAAAATCATTTCAAAATGAACAGGAGCGTAGGCCTCGTCATCACAAACCCAACGCACTTCAAACGGGGTTAAACAGACATCGGATGAGTGAGATATCACGTTCTCTTCTATTTGCCAAACAAATAAAAACATTGTTGACTGTACAGTCCGTACAGTCCGTACATGCTGACGTGGTAGGGTACGGCCTCGCACATGGAAGGTGATGTTTCAGCTAATTTGGCAATATGACATGGAAATCGTGTTGACTTGGCAGACATGGGCGAATGAGATTTTGACATGTGGCATGTTGATGGACAAATTGTGTGTTGTCACGTGGCCCAGACATGGGCTGCCACATGGCACCATGTTAAAGGTTGGTATGTTTAAAATTTTATGGAGTCCATGGGGATCGAACCACGGACCTCCCAATATGGTGGAGTGCCTTCACAGAGTTTGGGCTACCACTAGCCCACACAGAGTTTCTTAACAACTATATGATTCACATTTTATTTAAAGTCGCATTATGTTGCAGTTCGGCGTGGGGGTCTGGGCCCCAGCCCTCGGTTTTATGAACCGTATACATATGAACTAGACACAAACCTTGTGCGAGAGTTTTTTAATGGTCCTCCAACCATGCGCCCACCACTTGTCAAGTGCTCATGCAATCTTGCAACAAGACCCCTAATTTAGCGTTGGGATGTGGCCATATGGCCCCCATGTGCCCAACACCTTTGCCTTTGGGGGCCCAAATTCCGCTAACGATGAAAAATTTTGGCATGTTTTTTGGGCATGCGTGTGTGTGCTAGGATTAGGCATGATAAATGCCTAGAAGGAAGGTTACTCACACATGAGGTGCGAATTGGCGAACCAGAGACAACAAGCTTGAAGGAGGAAAATGGCAGGAGGCCTAACTTCTTCATCTTTTGGCCAAATGAGGTGCCAAAAAAGCCCAGCTAGGGGTTTTTGGATGTTCTGAATCCATTGGCATTGTTTTCAAAGAAATTTGGAGACTTTTGTTGGAGGTTTTCACCATTGAAGTTTCAGGGAGCTCCAAGGAGCTTAGGGCCACCATTGAAGGAGGCCATGCTCAGATTAACCCAAGTCTATTATCTATGATTGAATAGTCATTTTTGACTAATTTTTATTATCTGAACACATTGGGATAGGTTTCAAAGGCATTTGAGGACTTTTACAGGTGTTTTTACCACAAGGAAGCTTAGGGAAGCTCAAGGCCACATGTAGAAGAGGTCATGCCCAGATGAGCCATGGTCCGTTTTCAGAGTTCTATTAGTCATTTTTGGGGTTTTTATGTATTCTGAACCCAATGGTACAGTCAATAAATACATCGGATTTGAGAAGAATCTTGTAAAAGAATATTTGAAAAATTAATCCCATAGAGCCTAATCCATTGATTGAGGCTCAAGGAGATGTAGCCTAGTTGGGGGTGAAGTCCCTTATCATGTTCTTATTGTTGTGAGTTGTTGGTTATATTTTGCTGCAATTTATTTTTGCAGTTGTATTTATGTAAACAACATATTTAACCTTTTAAAAACCTCACACATAAACACATAAAAGAGGCATAAACTTGACACATAATTTCTCTTGCACAACTAAGACATTAAGAAAGGTCCTAAAGTTTATTTTAATGGAGTAGAGGGTGCTTGCATAGAAAAACAAGTCAGCCCCCTATTTTCAAATCAGGTGGTATCAGAGCATAGTTTTTCTCATGTGATTGCCATTGATAGCTAGAGATTTAGCTATTGGTATTATTTTTCAAGTTTTGTGTTGAAGTTTGATATCTTGCGAGGCTGGAGGAAGCTTCAAACAGTAAGAATTCTCATACATCTTCATTAGCCAAGTTATTTGACAAAGATATGTTGAATGAATTTCTAACCATGAGAGATGCGGTGCAAGAGATGTGGGAAGATAGAAAGGAGAGCATTGTCCTTCAAGAGTAGTTGATGGCCATGAAGGAGGAGAAGCACCAACTTCTTGAAAAGTTGCATGAGATTGAGACTCAACTCCATGAATCAAAGGAAACCCTTACCAAGTACATGCATGAACATGAGGTATGTAATGTTGGTTTTTCTTCAAATTCCTCTCAAGATGAATGCTTTGGTGTTTTTGAAAATTACACTAGAGGAATAAGGTCCAAGTTATTGTTAAAAATGGGCTATGAAGGTAGAGGGTTAGGAAAGCATGCACAAGGAATTGTTGAGCCTATTGTTGTTGAGGAGAGGCCCAAGTATAGGGGTCTTGGATATGAACAGAACAATGGAGCATATTCCAAAGTTGAGGAGACAAGGGAAACAATTCCACGAACAACTTTTGTTGCAAGTTCAATTCCTCAAGCATGCAAAGTGTGTGTTCAAGATGAATGCACATGTGTGAAACAAGAGAGTTGTGACAACCATGAGGACAAGAACAATGTTGTTGGTCTTCAAAAGAGAGCTAGTAGCTCTTCAAATTCACCTCCTCAAGAAGGTGATAAAGGTGAATGTTCCAGAAATTTTGTTGCAAGTTCAATCCCTCAAGTATGCAAAGTGTGTGCTCAAGATGAATGAAAATGTGTGAAACAAGAGAGTTGTGATGGCCATGAGGACAAGAACACTTTTGTTGGTCTTCAAAAGAGAGTTGGTAACTCTTCAAATTCACCTCCTCAAGAAGGCGATAAAGATGAATGTTCAAGGTATATTTCTGCCTATAATTCAGTTGCTTTTGATTATGTTAAGCATGGTAAATTTTCATGTAAAAATGGGAGAAAAGTCCATGTTCATATTGTGGTTTAGATAACCATCATGTTTCAATATGTTGGAAAAGATTGACCACATTCAGGAAACTTTCCAAGCAAAGGCAACTTGAAAAGAAGATGCAAAATATTTTCACTCATTGCCAAAAGAGGGGTCATCTCATTGACCAATGTTGGACATTACATCCAACCACTCATCCACAACACGAGAAGCAGATGGATAAAGAGACTAGTAAGAATGGAAGAGAAGATTCTATCATCGATGTGAGTCAAGATGATTCACAAGAAGACAATGTTTAGCAGAAAAAGTCACCATTGAATTGGCTTGGTAAGAAATGGTTAGATGTTTTGAGCAAGTAAGGCTTGGATTTTTCTATTGTAGATGCACATTTCAGCCTTATGTATTCATTTCTGTTGAAAGCATGACAAGTTGTAGAAACTTATCATAACTTGTAAGATGCAAGTTTGCATGTGAATGCATTCTTTTGAAGGCATTCTTTTTGTTGCACAACTTTGCTAGGAGGATGTAAAAGAGGGGTATGATACTCACTTATTGCAACCATTTAGCCTTTCATTTCCATATCTTATGTACCCACATGTTTTTGTTTTTATGTACTTATGTTTGTGCTTGAAGGAGAGTTGAAGAGCTATGCACATGCATGTGATTTTGTATGTGTAAACAATGAACTTGATGATAGTTTCACTATTAGTGACTCATTAATGTAACATGGTTGTGTATCATGAATGTCGACTTTTCATTGGGAATGTTGATATGCTTCAAATGAATCTCTACTTTTGTCGATGTTGTCTTGACGACTATGTTTTTTCGATCATGTTTTTCGACTTATGTTTAGTCGATGGTGTTTGTCGGCTTGTAAGTCGATATAGAGTACACCAAGATGCGAAAAAATGCCATGTACTTTGATGAAGTATAGGATGCGACTATTATTTCTTGAAGAGAAAAAGACTTTGTTGCCATCATTTTCAGTCTTATATTGAATTTGTTTTCAAGATTGATGGTTTTCTTGGTTTGTGACAAGATGTCGCTGGAAAGTTTTTTTTTGCAGCCATTGTAGAGCGGATTGTGTTGACGTCAAAGAGTTCACAAGTTAGACTTGATTCTCAGTGGGAAGGTTGTTAGTCTTCCAAGCATAAAGAGAAAAGTGGGTCAGCAACATCCAGAGAATAGTGGTTGAGGGACATAGCCAGTTGCAGTGCAAGGCATGTCAAGGTACCCAGGTGATTGCCAAAAAGACTTTTCAAGTAGAATCAATTAATATAACTTGGAATCAGAAGAGAATTAAAGCTCAGGTAGATAATCATAAGCTTTTGTGGGTCCAAAATCCTTTGAGTGGGAAGGTGTGATCAGAATCTGGACCAGGGATCAAAATTTAGCCCAAAAATCAAAGTGTTCAGAATCGCTTCAAAATGAACAGGAGTGTATGCCTCGTCGTCCCAAACCCAATGCACTTTGAACGGGGTAAAATGGACATCATATGAGTGAGCTATCACGTTCTGTTCGATTTGCCAAACAGACAAAAAAATTACTGACTATACAGTCCATACATGCTGACGTGGCAGGGTACAACTTCACACATGGTAGGTGGCGTGTCATCTAATTTGAAAAGCTGATGTGGCAAGCATTTTGACTTGGCAAACATGGGAGAATGAGATTTTGACACATTGCATCTTGATGGACAAATTGTGTGGTGCCACGTGGCACCGTGTTAAAGGTTGGTATGTTTAAAATTTTATGGAGTCCGTGGGGATCGAACCTTAGACCTTCCCATATGGTGGAGCACCTTTGCAGATTTTGGGATACCACTAGCCCACGCGGACTTTCTTAACAACTATATGATTCACATTTTATTTGATGTTTCATTATGTTGCAGTTCGGCGCAAGGGTTTGGGCCCCAACCCTCGGTTTTATGCGCCGTATATATATGACCTAGCCACAAACCTTGTGTGGGTGTTTTTTAATGGTACTCCAACCATGCGCCTGACACTTTTCAAGCACTCATGCAATCTTGCAATGAGGCCCCTAATTTAGCGTTGGGACGTGGCCATATGGCCCCCATGTGCCCAACACCTCCGCATTTGGGGGCCCAAATTCCGCTAATGATGCGACAATTCGGTGCATTTTGTGGGCATGTGAGGGTGTGCTGGTTTTAGGCATGAGAAACACCTACAAGCTAGGTTACTCACACAGTAGGTGTGAATTGGCGAACCAGAGACAACAAGCTTGAAGGAGGAAAATGGCAGGAGGCCTAACTTCTTCATCTTTTGGCCAAATGAGGTGCCAAAAAAGCCCAACTAGGGGTTTTTGGAAGTTCTAAATCCATTGGAACTATTTTCAAAGACATTTGGAGACTTCTATTGCAGGTTTTACACCATTGAAGTTTTAGGGAGCTCCAGGGAGCTTAGGGCCACCATTGAAGGAGGCCATGCTCAAATGAACCCAAGTCTATTCTCTGTGGCTGAATAGTAATTTTTGACTAATTGTTATTATCTCAATACATTAGGAAAGTTTTCATAGGCATTTGAGGACTTTTACAGGTGTTTTTTCCACAAGAAAGCTTAGGGAAGCTCAAGGCCACATGTAGAAGAGGTCATCCCCGATTGAGCCATGGTCCGTTTTCAGAGTTCTATTAGTCATTTTTGGGGTTTTTATGTAATATGAACCCAATGGTACCGTCAATAAATCCATTGGAGTTGAGCAGTAGCTTGTAAAATAATATTTTACAAACTAATCCCATAGAGCCTAGTCCATTGATGGAGGTTCAAGGAGATGTAGCCCAGTTGGGGGTGAACTCTGTTATCATGTTCTTATTGTTGTGAGTTGTTGGTTATATTTTTCTGCAAGTTATTTTTGCTTTTTTATTTATGTAAAAAACATATTAAACATTTTAAAAACCTCACACATAAACACATAAAAGAGGCATAAACTTGACACATAATTTCTCTTGCACAATTAAGACATTGAGCAAGGTCCTAAAGTTTATTTTAATGGAGTAGAGAATGCTTACATAGCAAAACAAGTCAGCCCCCTATTTTCAGATTAATAGTCCAAATGACACTACTGTGAATTCATAATGCCCATATCTTCTTTTGAATGTTGTATTGTTGATGTCTTCTTCCCTTATCCTTTGGTGATAGCTTGATCTCAAGTCAATATTTGAAAATATTCTTGCACCTTTCAGAGGATAAAAAAAATCATCAATTACGGGTAAATGATACTTATTCTTTATGGTAACCTTATTAAGTTGCATGAAATCAATACACAACCTTAAGGTTCCATTCTTCTTCTTCAAAAAAGGAATTGGGGCTCCCCAAGGTGACACACTTCGGCATATATGCCCCTTTTTTAACAACTGTTCGATTTGTATGTGCAACTACTTCAATTCCGGTGTACCCATTATTTATGGTGTCTTAGACACTGGGGCAGCTCCTGACACCAAATCGATAGAGAAATCAATGTCTCTATTTGGTGGAAGTCCTAGGATTTCTCTAAAAACATCTTAAAAATTCCTCAAGACGGGATGGTCTTCAATGCTTTTTTATTTTTCTTTGGTTGCCTCTTTCATATGGGATACAAGAAGGCGAAAGTTTCCATGGTCAAGGGAAATATACAGTAGAAATTCTCAAAATATTTGGGATGGAGGACTACAAAATCATGACTACTCTCATGATTACAAATCTAAGGAAGCTAAACACATCTAATTTACACAAGGTGAATCCTACCATGTATAGAAAATTGATTGGTTTCTTAATGTATTTGGTCAAAACTATGCCCGATATATTTTTTCCATTCAATACTCTTAGCGAACATATGGTGGATCCTCGTAGAGTGCACTGGATTGCAGCCAAACATATCCTCACATACCTGAAAGGTACCATAGAGTATGGATGTCAGTATGTGAAGGGGGATCATATCAATATGGTAGGATACTCCGATTCACATTGGAAAGGAAGAAAAGTTGATCGAAAGAGTATATATGGTTGTTGTTTTAGTTTGGGGCCAAGCATGATCTCTTGGTACAGTAGGAAAAAAATTCTATAGCTCTTAGTTCTCCAGAGGCCGAGTGACTGTCAACAATTCAAGAAATTTGTGAAGCTATTTGGCTTCTGAAGATACTTGTTGACCTTTTTACTACAGAAGTATATCCTACCATAATATATTGTGCTAATCAAAGTTGTATCAAGCTCTCAAAAAATCTAGTTTTTCATGACAGATCTAAGAATATTGAAATATGGTATCAGTTTATCATAGATAGAGTACAAAATGGATTAATAAATCTCAAGTACATCTCTACCAATGAGAAGATTGTAGATATATTTACCAAAGGACTATCAAAAGGGAAATTTGAGCATTTCAGAGAAAGGATGGGAGTGATTGAAAACACTTTCCTCACTAAGAGGGAGTTTTAAGTTTTCTTTAGTGAGGATAGGTTCTCTAAGTTGATAAAAAGTAAAATTATCTCAACTAAATTTTATATCCCAACCGTCGATCTAATATGAGATATAATGGCTAAGATTTATTTTCCTCCTCTCACGTGAATCCTCCCCAAAAAATAAAAGCAACTCGACCCTACACTAAAAGGGTGAAGACCATTATGCAGAGAATCATAGGAGAAGGGAAGGAGGTAAATGTACCATCATATGGTCTAGCATGATTTAAGAGGGAGTGAATCAACCAAGTTAGGGTCACATTCACTATAGACCTGTGGCACATAACTCGACCAAGATAGGGTCGATTCTCCATAAGAAAGAAAGAGCCCATTCCCTACTTCAGTCTATTATACAACATGGAGGTAATAAGACTGTATTGTACAGTTGGGGGCATGGGCTGACATAGTGGAATCAATGAAGGAGAGGTCCAGGCTAGGGGTTGATATCTAAAAATACATTTGTTCCTATGAAAGGTGGTGGTTAGACAATAATTGATCGAATGTGTGAAGGATCCATCCAAAAACCAAGTACGCTCTATCGACGTGAAGTTACATCCATAATGTTCAGTTGACTAACATCAAGATAATGAATAAACAACATAGGCATGAGGGTGAATCAAATGCATATTTGGGTGGCCAGTAGATTCCCATAAGGGAAACAACAACTACTGAATATCCTCCCTAGTGAAGACCAAGAAGTTGGATCCATGTAAATAAGTGTCGTGACCTATCAGGGGCTGACACAGTAGGATAATAGTTGGGGTACAGATGCAGGGGTGCATAATGACCATGTGCAGTACCCCTGAAGAATAAGACTTCACACATGTGTAGAGTAGTCAATATCAAAGTAAATATTAGGAAACATAGACACTTTGGTACAATAAAGGAATATGATATAGGTAGTACTATCACGAATATTTAATTCATTTTTGGAAAAATCAAGGCATAAATGCACTTGTAAGCGAAGGGATTTTGTCGATTTGGAAAGCATTGAAACTTAATTACTTTGGTTGAATGAAAGGATGAAAAGAAGGGTGTGGAGAAATAACCTAACATTCCTAAGTGACTTTGACAGAAGGAATTAAAGTGGTTACTAGTCGATTGACAATACAAACCTGGAACTAAATTCAAACCTAGGTGGGAAGGCAACCTCACATCATGTCACATTTATATCAATATCCATCCATGATGAATTCCTGTCTTGGCTAACTGAGACCTCGAGCACCTCCCATCCAGTGCCTATTAAATTTCCCATACCTACTTTCTGAGGTTCCCATTGTTCATTCAACAAATCGAAAGGAGAATAGGAGCAACACTGACGAGGGAAGTTCCTAACTACCCACCAAGAAATTTCTACCATGTTGTTAAGTCCCAGAGTGATTTCAATCTCTATAGAACTTCTCATAAATGTGTGATCGTCACCAAAAAAAATGGATCCCCGAGAAAATCCCATGCATGGAAAAAGCACAAGGAGATGAAAGAATGGTTAGCACCTAAAATAGTGATTCTAGATGAAGTAGGTTTTATGGGGACAAAGTTGGGAAAATTTCTAGTGTTATGGTGTATTGACCACAACTTTTGCAACCCAACCTAATTTAAAGAACTATGATTTGATAAGTATGCATATTTTTCCAATACACCGACAACACAAAAAATATATCTACCCAAAAATGGGAAAGGCCCCTTCAGTAGTCATGTATCCTAACTTTTATCAACTGCGCACATTTCGTTCGAGCCCTAAATAATTAAAGTTTGTGTTCGTTTCTTGCTTAGCAAGTTGCATGGAATATTTCTATGGCTTGACCAACCATACCTAGTAGACCATAATACAATGCACCGGGTCTTGGGCCTCTCGATATCCGACAAAGATAGAACCAGTTCCACCAAGGCCAAAGACAAAGTGTAAGAGCAAGTCTACACCCAGTTTGGGACACGCATATGCAAGCGCAGGTTGTGATTCATGAGATCAATAATCCAACAATCAAGTTTGTGGTGCAGCTGCTTGCAAGAAATATCTTGAGAAAATTTAGCAGGGATGAATTCCGCCTTAGTGTTTTGCTAATCGTTGAAAGACGTGATAGAGAAAGGGAAAGGTTTAGGGGCTATATATCGCCCATGGGCTAATTTTCCATACTTTTTTTCTAAAAAAAAGACTCGCAAATTTCCATTTTTTCTAAAAGTGATTCGCCTAAATTCTATAGAATGCAATTATTTTACCTTAAAAATAGCCCAAATTTTATAGAAACTATATAAAATCCTTAGAAATTTGAATATTTTTACAAAAATATTGACAATTTTTTTTTAGTTTGCATATCAAGGACTAATACGATTTGCCAAGGTTTCTACAGTCTAAGATAAATTTCCATAAAATTATCCCTGGATGGAGGTGTTCAAATGGCATGGGCTCGATGTATATTAAACAAGCTTATGGATGATTGTCTTGATTCCTAGGAATCGGGAAATGAATTACAATATAGTTGAGTGATTATGTTACTTGGCATATATGGTTCTATGGAATCCACCCCCAAGTCATGAAGAGGATGTGGAAGGGGAATTTTTGTTCATTGTTCCCATATTATTAACACTATAGTAGACCAAAGAACAATACATCCTAGATGAGAACAACAAGGCTTTCCAGAAATGTTTCACACAATTAATAGTTGTTGCCAATGCACTGGTCCACATCCTGAAATGTCTTTTGAAGAGGTACACCAATTATCTCGAATTTAAATGTAATTTCCATGATGTTTTCATTTACACTCACGCAGATAAGGAAAAATTCATGGCTAGACTTCCTTTTTGCATCACAGAAAGGGAATCCAACTAGGTTTCGTGGAATCATAGGAGTACTACCAGCCTCTATTTTCTGAAGAGAAATCACAACTCGAGACATGAACAAAGAAATCCTAGGAAAAGAAACAGGTTGTAGTAGCATCTTGAAAAAAAGAAATGGCGTCAGGATCTCAAACAAGTAAATCACACACTTCAAGTGAAAAAGTACAACATGACCCGAAGGAGAAAATGAAAAGTAAGGAGGAATCAAACGATGATGAGGAAAGGGTTTGGAAACAAAATCAATCCTCCCATACATAGGGGCCACCTACCATTAATTTGGACCCCTGCACAAAGGAAGAGTGTACACCGTCATCAGAAACCACTCGAATTGAGGAAGAGGTCTCATAGACTTCCACACAACAAAATATATGCCTTGGTTAGGTTCATGGGAAGCGTCGATGCATCAACACCACTAAACAACCAGAGAATGGTACTCCAATATTACAAACATGCGCATATGTGACCACCCTTTCCAAGTTGGTCAAGGAGCTTCAAAAATGGCTGACAAGGCAACATGTTTTCCAAAAGGACATTGCGAGGAAGTTTAATTCCCTATGATAACAGTTGGCCCTCCCCTCACCTCCAATTTATTCTCCTTAGGAACCGCAGGATGAGGAAGTTACAGGCACAATTCATAAAATACTATTACAGGTGAGCCCCTTGGCTATTGTCCTAGTTGAATCAGTAAAGTCTGAACTTGATCTCTCACAGGTACCTACGAAAGACCTAAATAATTTTGTCTCTACCATCATAACTGAACTTAGGGACAAGAACCAAACTCTCAATTGGGTGCATGCACAATTGAGACAACAATTTAACTAGGAAATCACATCCCATAAGGATACCAAGTCACAACTTCATTGGTAAGTGATAGCACAACATGAGGTATATTTTGCACGACCAGATATTCAAACACTTTAACTTGTCAAAGTCATCACGCACACGAACACTAAAGCATAGTACGAGGCCATCTTGGCTAGTCATGTCAAACTCCTTGATGTTGTCAAAGAAACATACTCAGTACGCCCCTTAGGGAAGGAAAAACCCAATATAAAGGTTCCTCAAAATATTCAATTAGTCACATAACACGTTCAACCATTATATTCGTAGAACCTCACACTCCACACAAGGCTCCAATAGTCTACATCAACAAATATTGAATTGAAAAAGAATCTATGGCAGGATTGGTTGAGTGAAACTTTACACTTTGGAATCACCTCCATAATCCACCAGAGATCGGTTCCATTGATGAACAGATCCACGTTGCCGAAACAAAGGTTTCCCAACAAAAGAGCAGCTTGACTTCCTTACCCTTGGTCGAGCACCAAGTCGTGATGACATCCATCATAAGCAAGATAAGAGAGACAATGAAGCAGTTGACAATACCCAAATCTTCTACATGCAACTTACATCAGTGTAGGTCATGACCACCCTTATTATCGAGAAAATGGATCATATTGACCTTCAGGCTCCACAAGTCACAACCACTAATACAGATCAAGTGGTCTAGCTCACTCAATAGTTGCACACCACCTTCGAAAAATTTGTTAGCCAATTCCAGGAGTTCCCTAGGAACTCATGAATATAGTTCCATCTATTACCTTTGTCACACCATGAACAAGGTCATTGGCTTGAGGATGAGCCAAGTAATAATGTTGGGGTATTGTTGGCACCTAAAGTTTTGTGTAAGTTTCATGCACTGACATATCAATTGTGTGCACAATTCAGTTTCGTGTGCACATCAAGAGTTGGGCAATGGATGGAATAAAGTGTGCATGTCGATCAAAGTTTTATATTATGTGCTAAAGATCAGAAAGATACTACATGCACATTGATTCAAAATAAGATCTTCATAAATATTCCTGAATAATGAACCTAGACAGCATGAGAGATCATGGGGTAGATGATGGATGATCTAGAAAGTTTGTTAGCACTACCACACTCCAAGGAGGTTGCGTGGGCTACATACAGATTACAAAGTATGCGGAACTCGTGATCACTATAGTGAGTGGAGCAAAGGAAAAAGAGACAAAGCGCTGGAGAGTTTGAGGTCTGCAGAAGAGAAGTTAGTCTGAGTTTTGAACAAGTCATGTTACGAGTCCCTATAACCAGTTTTTGTATGAGGCTGAAAAAATTCCTAGATAGAGTCTGTAATGGAGTTAGTCTAGTAGTATGTGCATAATATAAATAGAGATCGCATAGCTCTTTGTACTGCATGAGTTGTAGAATGTATCAGAGCGCAAATCACTCTTTATATTGCATTGTGGGTCTATGGATGTATGCATTCTACAATTTAATGGAGATAATATAAAGCTACAATTCTCTCTATCAATGGTTTTGTTGATTCTGAGTTTAATGGATGAATTTGATAATGGTGTATCTTGTTATTATGTCAATGAAATTTGATTGAATATATGAATGTTATCCCAAGTGGCTTCCTTGTATGCTTTATCCCTTCATCTTCGATACAAGACTAGATGGTCTCTGTGGTTTTAATGGTGTCTGGGGTAAGACCTACTTCGATCCTTGACTGAAGTTTGATATCCCAACATCTTAGTCGATTATGGATAAACCTTGGGTTGTCAACCCCCTGGTTAGGAAGGATGCATGTAAGCGAGAAAACATTATACCATTTCTTTCTAATTGAAATCCATGAAATTCCCTAAGAAGATATAGTTTTATAGTTCCTTTTTCCATCATGTCAATGTGTGGTATAAATTGTAGCCATGTATTTTACTTCTTTATCGTTCTCAATAAAGTGGCCCTCACAACCTTAACACATGGACCTACTTCATCATAGTCATTATTTT
>JASDQU010684127.1:32690-44597 GCA_032191745.1 Picea mariana | reverse complement strand
ATATACAGTGCGTGGCTATCTTTGAAACAAAATACTTCCCTGGGTTGATAATTTATGTTTCACTTAGTTGTTTAAAATTAATTAAGCAATTATAGTGACCAACAGTTATCATCCCACAATTGGAGCCAGTTGTTGAGATCAATTTCCAGTTCCAAATTTTCCCTCCCCTTTTCTATTTTCCCAACTTATTTTTTCCATTTCTTTTCCCTCTTCTATACTTACCCAAATTCCCCTTTACTTTTCTTCCTTATCTTTTCCCTTTCTAGTTACTATACTTAGTATTTTTTCAAAAAGGTGGGTTCGCGGGTTGGAAGACTCACAGATATTCACCTCCATCCATACTCCCATATCATGAGTCCAATCGACCATCGTGTTACTATGTACTTAACCATTTTTCCAACCATGGGTTCATGGGTTCAATCTTTCATATTCCAAGTTCCGTGATATCCATTTTGCACCCAAAGATCAATTACCTACATTATGACCGTTGGACTTACCGAACTCCTAAGTATCTCATTTCTCCTATATTGAGTCTGACCGACCGCAATACAACACTTGGCCTCTTTTCTATCTTTCACAACCATAGGTTCATGGGTTCTCGAGTTGGTGGGTTCATAAAAATTCCCAAATCCTAATTTCTCTCGTCCATCCCCACCATCTTCGTGCTTTTCCCAATACACATTAAACTATGGTTTAATGCTAATAACTCATCATGCAAGTTCCATAAAGATCGTCATTAATAAGAAAAGTGATCGAGGAGATTTCTAATTAAATTTCATTAAAGCATGGTTTGTCGAAGATTATATTATTGTTATCTCTCTCAAGTGCTCATTTCAAATATTATATGGATTAAAAGAACACTCTCGTAAACTTATGGCCAAAGCAGATCAAAAATAGTTCTACGGTGATACTTTGAATATTTTTGGGTGTGAGGACCAGAAATTTCAATGGTTTAGACCATATTATTACTATTCATCCCTTTTTGCTTAGAAGGAAGTGATCTGTACATCCAAAATTTCTCGTGCAAGGTGTGTCCATGAGGTTTTCAACTGCAAGGAACTAGTTGCATGGTGCGTTGAGAAATACATACCGAGTCAGTGGATTATTCAACTTCAAGGTCATACTCCCATCTCTCTTTCACCTCAAGTGTTTTGTATGTTGAAGCTCCCTGAGCCAACACTTACCTTCAAAGGAGAGGATTGCAGGGATTTCTTGAAAAATAATGACAACGGCCTCGACCTCTTTCCAGAGTTCTTGGAGAATCTCGCGGCTATCCCAGAAGAGATTACCAGGTTGCAGGTCGACTCATTCAAAAACCCCTTTCGGGAAATTGTTTGTTTGTTTACCAGGATGACGGGACAAGAAAGTATCGCCATCATTTCCCACATGATTCTTTATATCTTATATTTTACAATCAAAGAGCAAGCTATTTTCAATTAGGGAAAACGGGTTTCCATTGAAATCTCCTCCGAATTGTCATAGTACAAAAAGGACTAGAAATCCTTCATGGCTTCTTATTTGGTGTTTGCGATAACATATTGCTGTCAATTTCAAAAACTGTCTATATGTAAGAGGGTGAATTGTGAACTTGATCTAGTTACCTTTTGGTACCAAGCATTGTGGAGATACAAGGCTTCTTTACATTTTTATGAAGTTTACAATGATTGTGTTTCAGTTTTTTAAGGATTATTGTTTGGTAAAGATACCCCCAGAATATCTGACCAGGCAAATAAATTCTTGGATAAAAAGGGGACGTTGGAACAGATGGAAAATCACAATGTTATCATGATTTTTGGTTCCAAGGAAAATCCCACCTTTCTTCCATTCCATGTATCTAATAAAATTGTTATCATGGAACTAGAAAGGCAGTATAATTTATGGATACACTTTTTCCATGAGAAACGGAAAAAGCAATTCACACCATTGCCTTGGAAAATTGGAGAATTTATATTGAGGAATACAAACAAAATCGATGAATTTTCGAACCACTTCCACAATGTGAATCTGAAATATGTTGAAAGGATAAAGGGGTTTGACGCTAACGGAATTTTCGTGGAGCATATGCTAGAAGTAGGATTCAGCAATTCATTTATTCATACTATTTTGAGTGAAGAAGAAGATAACAACTTAGGTGCTCCTACTCACAATGATGGTGACTTGGAAATGGTACTTAGTACCAATGAGTTTTACAAGTAGAAAGGAAAGGGCCCCAGCGTGAAGAGTGCCCAGTCCCCAACTATTACTCCTAAAACTACAACATCTCGAAGCAATTCTCCAATGGCCCACCCATCTAGAAAAGTTACCAACAGTAGTTCAGGTGGCGGAGGAGAAAAGAATCCCCCTCTAGGAAAAATTGAGAGCTCGCACAAGCTTCCTCTGAGAAAAAAGATGAAAAACATTGTGCAAGAGGAAGAATACTAGTGAATAGAGAGTGACATCAATAGATTCACCCTTGAAGATATGGAGCTCAAAGCGGATATCAAGAAAATGTTTCCCAACATTGACTAGCTGGAAAATACGACCCATCATAATTCATCATTGGAAATCATTGAGAATGATACCTTCAATGAAGAAGACTCATTTGATTTTAAGAGAACTTTCTTTGACAGGGAATCAAAGAAATTGATTATTGAAAAAGGTGATGTGAAGAACAAAAAAGGGAAATCTCATTCATAGGTTGATTTAAGAGATATGCGGGCTTCGCATATTTCTAAAATTCACAGAGAAACCGGGGATGCTCTAGATGACTCCATTGGTGGTCTTGAAGCGGAAAACACGAAATTGAAAGAAAGGATCAAGGAACTCGAAGATGCCTTAATGCCTCTTCCACTTCTTTCCARTCCTTTGACAATAGTCAGACCCACTACACCAGTTGTTAAATTGAAAGGATTATCAAGCTTACTTACATTAGCCAGAARCTATGTAGAAAGAATCATTAAGAAAATAATGGCATTGATCACAGAGGCATGGGAAATTTCAAAAAACATGTCTTCTTTTGGCTCGAGGGCGCATGCCTTCCATGAGTATTTGCAAGCCTACCTGAAGAATGAACAAGTTTTTTACCTAGATGTTGTACTAACCTTTGGAAACAAAGTTTCCTACATGACAGAACTAAGGAGAAGAGAGGAGGATCTTCCCTCTCCAAGTCGGATAAAGCAGTTGAACATGTGCTGGAAAGAAAAGATAAAAAACTTGAATGATATTTTTCAAGCATCCAGCCAAGCTATATCAAGGAGGGAAGACCTAGCCGGAAGCACTAACGAAGTACAAGACCCCAAATTAATCCTCAACTCATTGTTCCTAAAAAAACAACAGTTTGACAAACAAGTTGAGATTTTTAAGGGGTTGTCAGTTGAAAGTTCTATGGTATACTTGAATATGATGAGGACGACATAGACAATTGGCTAGTGGACTACTCCGTGAAAAATCAAGACATTGAAGAAGCATTGCACTGTATTTCCCTTTATATATGAGACTTGGGGGGCGAGTTGTTCAACATCAAAATCAAGGATGAGATCAATGTGAAACCAATGAAAAATTATATTGAAGGATGGTTTAAGAAAGCGATCGACAAATTGACCATCGAGCAGCAAGAAACAGTTGAGGCGGTTCCTGTAACCGTTAATGAAGACAATAAAAGGACACCAGCAAGCAAGTGAAAACAATGAGAGACCATCATAGTAAGTTTATGATGATCACAGATTTTTTCTTTATCAGTTACTTGATCCAGTTACTCTACTTCTGTGAATAGAAAGGTATAACCGAAGTCTGATAACTTCTCTTTTCTTCTTTCTAGGTCTTGTTGTTCTTTTACCGCCCATCATCCTCCTTCTACAAGATTAATTCTTGTGTATATTTGCTTTATGCTCCACGGGAGCCCCAATCCCAATCTTTAAGAAAAATGAAATAAATTTCAAAGAATATGTAACAGACTATATATTTTTTAGAAATTTCAAGAGAGTTATGTCTGGATCAGTTTCGATTGTGCTTTATAACTCTAAGTTTTGAGTATAAAGTATTTGAGACTAGTCTATCATTATCTTTTTTTGAGCTGCCCATGTGTCCACTCTGTCAAAGTTATCTTATGTATGTGGATCGTCTTCTTTTTATTTTTATGTGATCATAAATCTTTATCTTAAGTTATGATGGATGTGAGGAAATTTTGTGCATTTGCTTTAAATGTGTGAATGTGCTTGGTTCCTAGTCCTTTCTCGGGAACTATCTTTGCATAGATCCACTTGGTTAAGGGATGTGTATGAGATGTATGCATAGGGCACAATTACAGTCTAGAAACAGTGACAGTTTATAGGTTGATGTGACAGAGGTAGCAAAAGATCAGAGTTTTTCAAGAAAGAGAAAACCCTAGTTTTCAGAAGTTCTACGTAGGTTGTAGTATAGACAGGTTGCGTACATATACAGGCTACACTATAAACAGGTTGCGTACATACGCGAGCTACAACATATATAGGTCGTGTACCTATTGGGTTTTTTTGGTACAGGTAGATTATAGGTACATGTTGGTTACAGGTCAGTGGCACAAGTGGGTTACACATTGTTGGCACATATTGGTACATGTTTATAGTGGTATATCTCACAGTGACAGTGTGGCAGTGGTTTCATCATTTCATTTATATTTCAGGGCGACAATATTGGGCAAGGATAGGTGGTTGTAGCCACCTTTCGGTTGTAGCTGGAGAACATAGGGGGTTGTAGCCTCCTTCTGGTTGTAGCCAAAGAAATGGGGAGTTGGAGCTTCCCTCAGGTTGTAGTCTGAAAATATAGGGGGTTGGAGACTACTTCCAGTTGCAGTTGGAGAACAAAGGAAGTTGGTGCTTCCAATGAATGTAATTCTTAAAGACATATAAGAAAAAACATTTCGTGGTTTTCTCCCGCATTGGGTTTCCACATAAAATACTAGTGTATTGTGCATGTATGTGATTGTTCATAGTTTATGGTTTATTTACTCTGCACTTATTGGATGATAATGTTACATTGATAATAAAGATAAATAACACTTGCATACTATGGTTAAAATGATTAAAAAAATTTATTACTAATTCACCCCCGCCCCCCTCTAAGTAATCCATCATTAATCATCACAAAAAGCCTCATGAAGCGTATAATAGAAACTATAATAGTTTTGGCTCATTAAACGATGAAGTAGAATGTTATAAATGCAACAATTTTGGACTCATGGCCAAAGATTGCAGATTGACAGTTCCTCCAAAAGAACCACAGAAGGATTTCAATAATCGCAAAAAAGGACCATCAAGAATGTGGATAAGGAAGCAGGATAAATTAAATGTTGAAGAATGTTCCCTTTCACTACAAGCCCAAAGTAGAAGAAGTGATTGGTACATCGATAGTGTTTGTTCATAGCATATGATAGGTGATAAGAACATATTTATTACTCTGAGGAAAGAAAGAGATGGATCAGTTTCATTTGGAAATGACAACTCAGCCAAAATTATAGGGAGAGGCACAATCAAACTTGGAAGTAAGGATGCCAAGGAAGAAAATTTCCATTTGTCGAAAACATGAAGCATAACCTGCTAATTGTGAGTCAAATGTRTGATCAGGGACATAAACTTATATTTGACTCATAGAAGTGTGAGATAAGGAAAGAAGGATCAGCAAAATTGTGGCTACATCAGTAAGAACTCCAAACAACATATACATCTTGAATGAGATTGGAAAAGATAGATGTTGCTTGGGAAAGGAAAATGAAAGTTGGCTTTGGAACAGAAGAATGGGACACATGAACTTTGACAATCTGGTCAAAATTAGCAAAAAGGAAGCAGTAAGAGAAATGCCCGAAACTTCAAAACCGACCAGTACTATGTGCAAGCATTGCCTACATGGAAAGCAAACAAAACTGAATTTAGATCAAAGGAATACTCTACAACAAATCCACTGGAAACTGTACATGTTGATCTATGTCATCCAACGAGAACAAAAGGACTAAATGGTGAACAATACTTCATGCTACTTGTTGATGATAATACAAGAATGATTGTAGATTGTTTTCTCAAGAAGAAATCAGAGGCATTCAAAAATTTTAGAATATACAAGGAGATGGTTGAAAATGAAACGGATTCAAGAATTAAGTGCTTAAGATCAGACAATGGAGGATAATTGACATCAAAGTAATTCATGGAATTTTGTGAAGATCGTGGAATTAAGAGGCAATTTTCAGTAGCTAGGACACCTCAACAAAATGGGGTCGTTGAAAGGAAGAACAAAATCGTAACAAAGATGGCCAAAACCATGTTGAAAGATTCAAAGTTGAGCAATATGTTTTGGGTACAAGTAGTGCACATAGTTGTTCATATCTTAAACAGAGGGATTCTTAGAAGTAACAATGACAAAACTCCATTTGAGATATGGAAAGGAAGACCAGAAAATGTCAAACATTTTAGAATATTTGGAAGCAAGTGCTACATAAAAGAGAAGGTGAAAGAGTTGGAAAATTCGATTCTCAAGTTGATAAAGGCATATTTGTCGGGTACTCAAGAAAAAGAAAGGCATACAAATGTTACAATCTAAGACTCAACAAGATAGTGGAAAGCATAAATGTGAAGATCGATCAAACAGGTGCACCAAAGATCAAAGAAGAAAGCAAAAAGTCTAAAGAACAGGAAATAGAAGAAGAAGAGAAAGAAGAAGAGAAAGAATAGTGGCAGCCAGAAATAGAACAATAAGAGAATGACCAGCAAGTTTTTCAGACACCGTCCAGGGCACCTAACCGTTGGGTTCAAAAGAATCATCCACCATAACAAATTATTGGAGATTAAAATGCAGGCATAGAAACTAGAGGAAGTAGATGGTTGTGTGCACCATAATAGAGACACCTTGCACTACCATCCACAATTGAGCCCAACAACTTTGAGGGAGCCAATAATGATGAACGTTGGGTCAATGCCATGGAAGAAGAACTTAATCAAATAGAGAAAAATGATACATGGGAACTAGTTCCAAGACCGAAGAACAAAAATGTGATTGGTACAAAATGGGTGTTTAGAAAGAAACTAAACGAAGATGGACAGATAACCAGAAACAAGGCAAGATTAGTATGCAAAGGATATGCTCAAGTTGAAGAAAAAAATTCCCCTATTACAAGAATGGAAGCAATCCAATTGATCTTGGATATCAGATGGACATAAAATCAGATTTTCTAAATGGCGAATTAGAAGAATAAGTCTACATCGAGCAACTAGAAGGATTCCCACTGTCAGAAAGAAAAGATTATGTTTTCAGGTTGAAGAAATCTCTGTATGGACTCAAGCAAGACCCTAGAGCCTGGTATTTAATATTGGATAGGTATTTCAGGAACAAGGATTCAAAAAGGGTAATGGAGATAGCAATCTCTATGTAAAGGTTAATGGGAACAACATACTTATCATTGAAGTATATGTGGATGAAATTATCTTTGGAAGTGATGTTGACAGGATGAGTAAGAAGTTTTCCCAAGACATGCAGAATGAGTTTGAAATGTCACTGCTTGGTGAATTGACATTCTTTTTGGGACTTCAGATATCCCAAGTGGATGAAGGAATTTTCATTTCTCAAACCAAGTACATAAAAGAAATGTTGAAGAAGTTTGGAATGGAAGATTGCAAACCAGTAAGTACTCCCATGGTAACTGGTTGCAAGTTGAGAAAAGATAATGAATCTAAGGAAGCATATCAGAGACTCTATATATCGATGATTGACATCCTAGTCTATGTGACAACCTCAATACCAGATGTAATGCAAGTCATTGGACAAGTTGCAAGATTTCAAGAAGCACCGAAGAAAACTGATGTTCTGGCAGTAAAGAGGATCTTCAGATATCTTAAAGGAACAATGGAGTTTGGATTGTGTGTCCAAAAGGAAATGAGCTTACTATGGTCACCTATGTAGTTGCAGATTGGGCAGGAAACATTGATTATCAAAGAAGTACTAGTGGAGCATCTTTCTATTTAGGTGATTGTCTAGTATCTTAGTTAAGTAAGAAGCAGTCATCAATATCGTTGTCTATGGCATAAGCAGAATATATTGCAGCAACAACGTGTTGTACTCAGTTTCTTTATATGAAATAAACTTTGCAAGATATACAAGTGAAGTATGATGAACCTATTTCGATATTTTGTGACAATACCAGCACTATCAGTATCTCCAAGAATCCAATGATGCATTCCAAGACCAAACATACTCCGATCAAGTTTCACTTTTTGTGGGAACAGGTTACAGAGAAAAATATCAAGGTGGAGTATATTGGGACAAAGGAACAGATTGAATACATCTTCACTAAACCTCTTCCAAGAGAGACATTTGAGTATCTTCGACATAAACTTGGAATAGTTTCTACTCCACAGTGATTTTCACAACCTTTATGTAGAGAAGACAAGGGAAGAAATATCATTTATGAATAGACAATAAAGGAATCTTAGTTTGAATTATTTTTATATGTCAATTGTTTACGTCATCAGAAAGCACCAATGGATAAATTGTACAAGAATAGAGAAATCTCATAAGCATGTTGAAGGGGGGAGTTAGTCATTTCCATTAATGTCAAAGGGAGAGAAAGAACATAAGCATGTAGACAAGGGGAGATTTGGTCATAGGGGGAGCATGAATGTTGCCATCAATGCATCTATGAGTATCTATCTTTCAAATGATCTTTTGGTAAATCTTTTCGTAGTACATCTGAGGCAGTGAAGCCTGAGGTAGCAAAGGGAATTGAAGGGAAAATTCTACAAACTAGCTTTTTGAGGTTAGCTGTAGGTCGCAGTGAAGCAAGGTGCGGACATCTGCAGGTCGCATTGAAGCAAGACGTGAAAATATGCAGGTTGATAGTGTGCAAGTCACAGATCTAAGAAATTTTTTTGAAGAAGGATGCTTGGATCAGGTTGCAGCAAGGTTTGATGGTACAGCGGAGTTGTTACAAAATCTGAGATGGTATGCTTCAGGTTTCATGAGTAAAGGTATGTCTTTTACATGTTTGTTTGAGGCTTGTTTCATGGATGGTATGGCACATTATTAAGGCATGTCTTGGAGACCCTTATGGTACATGGTTGCATATGGTTGAGGTTTATATCTTGGTGATATTGATACATGCTTGAGACATATTCTTGGTACTTGGTTTATGGATGTTATGGTTCATTGTTAGAGGCACATCTTTGTGATATTGGCATATGTATGAGGCACATTCCTCGATGCTTGGTTGAGGCACATCATTGATGATATGGTATAGGTTTTATACATGATTGATGCTTTGGTACATGGTACATGATCTGGTATATGATTGGCTACCATCATATATTATGGTACATGGTTGATGCATGTTATAGTACACATGTTGGTACATAGTTGATGCATGGCATGGTACAGGTCTTTGGTACCAGTTGTAGTTGGATAATACAGGGAGTTGGAGCTTCCTTCGGGTTGGAACCTATAAACAAGGAGGTTGGATCCTCCTTCCAATTGTAGCTAGAGAATTTAAGGGAGTTGTAGCTTCCTTCAGGTTAGAGCCCGTAAATAGGGGGTTGAAGCCTCCTTCCAATTGGTGATGGAGAATCTGGAAGTTGGTGCTTCCTATGAATGTATTCTTTTGACATATAAGAAAGCATTATGTGGATTTCTCCCATTTAGGTTTCCACATAAATTCTGGTGTACTGTGCATGTGGTTATTTGATGTGATATTGTTCATGGCTATATTTTCATGAAATATTAAATGAAGGCTTAAATTTTTAATGATTATATATTCTGGTTGAAAGTGGTAATAGATTGCATAATATTTATTCACAATCCCTCCCCCCCAATATTCTAACATGCATACTTATATATGTGTGTGTCTGTGTTTTTGTAGTTTATTGTGTGTGTTTTCTATATTTAATAGTGTGATTTTTTTAGTTTCTACACTTGAATAGTAGAACTAGATGCCAACAAATGCATCAATGTCAGTTTCCACCACTTATGTAGTAGTAACAACAACCTGTTGGTTCGGTGTATAGTACATGTAGGTATGGTGGAATGAGCGATTCAAGAATTAAAATTGTTCTTCCTAAAAAAAAAACATGTGTTTTCAATCTATGTTATAGATGATTTTAGTTTGAATGTGTATGTGTTGCGGAATGAATGCTAACTTGATCTTGCTTAGCCAAGTATGCACTTCCACTTTGTTGCAATAGACTTTATATTGTTGGGTATAATTGTGGTGTTCATTTAATGTTGTGAGAGTGCCCCATGAGAGTTAAGCTAGAGGTTCAATCTTTAGAATTATCTATTGTGTGTTCTTTTAAGTGCACCTATAGTGACTATCTAGTTTCACCAATTTAAACTTTATCATAGGAACATGGGATTTTATAGACACCTTTTAATTTCATAAGATCTAATGATTCCTTCACCAAGTCTACCAAGATTCTAATGGTGTTCATGGGAGTGAAGGTTGTAATGTATCAATATCCCTTTCTAGGCACATTACTACAATTTTAGCTATGAGACCAATTAAACTATAAATTGTAGCATGCTAAATATACTCATGAAATTACCAACAACTTAAAACCATGAATGAAGTCTAATTAATAATACTCAATAGCAATCAAGTAAAACATTTACATAGCATAGTTAACATGAGACATGCACAGAACACTTATCTTTTATAGAAGGGCTAACTGGCTACATACAAGGGACATTCCTCCCAACCATATGCTTGTTGTTCCATTTCTCTCAACAATAAGTCACCCTCAAGTAGGGGATATTAATCCACAAGGAGGTTTATCTCTTATGGCTAACCACACCAACCACACATAGCATCCCAATACCCAGTTTTCTAACTCCAATAGCAATTCCAATCCACATTCTCTCTTTCCCCTCAACATGCACAAACCAAGGAATGATATCCCCTTCACTGCCACACAGTCCCTTGGGCAATCCCACTTCCCTCTAAGGATACAACACAAGGTTTCCCAATAAATTTTATTCTTGGGGACTCCATGAATTCTCATCTATTATAGGAGTGATCACTGCAGACCACCCACAATATCTTGAGCAATTTCCTCTGCATGAAGTATTACTTACAAACACATAGCCTAATTTTTGGCATAAACCCAACTCTCTCAAGCCACTCACATGCATACCATGGTTGGTGCTCCTTTACAGAGATAGGCTCTCCTCTTGCTTCCCAAATCTACTTATAAACACTTTCCACAATACCCACTTGAATTTCCTTTTCTCTCATGCAATATTTGACTCTCATATTTCCCAAAAAAGTTGTTGTACTTAGCCCATGCTGTCAAAATTAGTGAGATGAATTTTCCCACCAAGCTCTTACATGTATTCAATGATGGTTTTGATCATTCAAATGAGGCAAACATCAGAAATAACATGGCTTGGATTATTAGGAATGTGGAACCCCTTGGACCCCCTTTAGCCCCCTCTTTTGTGGAATCATGCCCTCCCCATTATTACCACCCCTCTTATATTGTAGCCAGTGATTTATTTTATTAATAATCTCAATGTACAATTTACATAGCTTCGCCCTCACCATATCAATTAATATAGGATCTCTAGCCCAAAACATATTGGTTCACCAACATAAATTACAAATGTAAAATTACCTTATAATTCATTGTGATTAAAATTGATGATGTTACAAAGACTATCATGATGTTCCTACTTCTTAGTGATTTTCCAATTTGATTTGTGGTACCTTTCATATGTGGAAATGTGAGTTTTGGAATATCCACCTTCCTATGTAAGTTTCCTATGTTCATTTTTTTTGTGGATCCCCTTGTCAATCTTTCAATCATTGTAACCATTCATGTTGACCACACACTTATACTAAGAACGGGGGGGGTGAATTAGTATAAAACAATTTTTGCTTATTCAAACATTCATCAACCATAAGATAACAATCACATATGA
>JASDQU010684127.1:2209-29516 GCA_032191745.1 Picea mariana | reverse complement strand
AGGGAATGTATTTTTGTGTTGTTTGATCAAAGGAAGTAGATTCAGGGTCAGGTTCACTTATAAGAGTAGAACAACCCAACATATCGACAACAATGTCATCTATATGCTCAAATTTTGCCATGTGAGGAACAAGAAACTCGTCAACATGTTAAGCACAATCAACAGTAGGTTGCTCTTCTAGCAAACCAATCTGAACTCCACCTACAACAAATAAAACTTCCATGGTTGTAGCAAGGCTAGGTGTAGGTAGGGAGGCAACAATAACACCATATCCAAGATTGGTCTTAATGAATGGAGACCTTTGAAAATTGATGATATCATCTAAGGTTTCACTACTATTTTCAAACTTCAAGCTTCTATTCAACTTAATAGTTTTTTTCTCTAGTTCCTTTCTTAAGAAAACAATTTCAAATTCTAGCTCTTCATAATTTTCTTCCTTTTTCTTTAGCTGGATTCTCACCACTTCTTCCATCCTTCTTGCTTCTTTTGATTGAACCTTTAGGTTCATGATAGTATTTTTTGTTTCTTTGAGGCTTTGTAACATTTTGGATTTTGAATCACAATCCTCTTCTTCATATTTTTGCAACTACTCCTTTTGTTTCAAATTATTTTTCCTAAGATTCTTTGTTTCGCTTAAGGCACACATTATTTCTTCCTTAATATCCACTTCCCCATTTGTTTCAGCATTTTCTTCTTCCTCTTAATCCATCTTTTCTTTCTCATGTCTTCATCATTCTTTGTTTTTATGGCCATGAAAAGAGTTTCTTCTCTTTACCTATCAGAGGTAATTTCAGCGCTCTCTTCAAATGAGCTACTTTCCTCTATGGAGTAAAGACTTTTCTTTTGCTAATGGAAGTTTTTCTTCTTTTCATGCTTACCCTTTTGATGAGGTTTGCTCTCTTTATTAATTTTATGATCTTCTTCATCATCACTACTTTCATTTTTCACATATGGGCACTTAGCAACAAAATGTCATATTTTTCCACAATTAAAACATTTAAAGGGCATATTACCTTTGTATTTTCCAGATTCCTTTTTGAATTTTCTCACAAAATGTGCTTCATTTGCATCTGATTCATTATCGAAGCTATCACTTGATCTATGCTCTATGTTCTTTGTCTTCTTTGAGGCTTTGAATATTGCTTCTTTCTTTGATGGATTTTCTTTCTCCATCCTCATTTCAGATGTCGGGAGGATCCCATGCAATTCATCCATTGTTAATGGATCAAGATCCTCCATTGATCAGGGGATCAAATTTTTCTCAAATTTCAAAGTGCTCAGAATGTGACGAAAACAGTGCCATTGCGTCCGTCTCGTCTTCCTGATTCCGGCGGTATATTTACTTTGTCAAATGGACTCTGTATGGAGAAGATATCGCGATCTGTTCGCCAAGCCAAACAGGGAAAAATTGGATACTGATTGTACCTGTCCGTACAGTCCGTACAGTCCGTACGGTCTGATGTGGCAGGACCGTACGACCGTACAATGGTGACATGGCAAGTTGTTGTTGGTTGATGATCGTCGAATTGGGAAGTGACACGTGTCATTTGTGTGGCCAATGATATGAGGACACGTGGCCCAATCCATGGGTGCCACGTGTCACTCGTTGACTGGTTAATGGTTGTTGTATAAAATATATGGGAGTCTGTGGGGTTCGACCCCAGGACCTCCCCAATGCATACGCCTTCGCACGACAGCCCGGCCATTGGTCCACGCGTTGGTTCTTATTCAATGTATGTGTTTCAATGTATATGAGTTTGCACTATTGTATATTGTACGGGGGGCTCGGGCCGGGGCTTAGCCCCAGCCCGTGGTCCTTTGCACTACCCATACGACTATGCCATATGAAATGTAACCAACAATAAAATATGCGCGCGGGTGTGGTTTAACACATATTATATAGCGTTGTAATTGTTGGTGCATATAACCACGGTTTTGCATATGACCAACGAGGAGCGCGGGGGTTACACGGTTGTGTAACCACTTAACCTCTTTTCACCCCAGCATACGGTCGCATGTGCCATACGCCCAGGTGCCGAGGCGGTTAGGGGCTGGCGCGCCCTTAACCGTTCTACGGTTTGCACCATTGGTGCAGTTGTGCCCAGTGCTGGGTTTTCATGCTTTAAAATGCGTGTGAGCCAGGTTCATTGAAGAAGGGGTGCGTTTTGTAGATGCAGGGACAGCAAGTTGAAGAGGGAGACTTCCAGGAGGCATAACTTCTTCATTTTTCGACCGATTGAGGTGCCGAAAGAGCCCAGACAGGGGTTTTGGGACGCTGGGAAGCCATTGGAGCAGTCGGTTTGTCAGTTTGAGCATTGTAAGACATGTTTTTTAGCACTTTTTGAGCAATTAATAATAATGATCCATTGGAAGTTGGACCAGGAGATGTAGCCCATAAGAGGGGTGAACTCCTTTATCAATTACTGTGCTTATGTGTTTATGTTCAATGATTATGTTGCTGTCTATGTACAATTTACATAAGTAATCCCTTAATTCTATGTGTTGCAAACTGATCCTTTTGCTTTAAACACATAACATTCACTTGCAATAAGTTTTCAAGTTTTTCAAGTCTTCTTCATTTTTAGATCATCCATTTCTTCAATGGAGAAAACTTTGGGATCAAATCTTAAGGGGAGTGACCTTAACACCTTTTGTACAATCATCGATTCTTCAACCTTTTCACTAACTCCTCTGATGGTGTCGATAATTTCATCCACAGAGAGAAGATAAACTACAACATTTTCTTCGTCTTTCATTTCAGTCTCTCAGACTGTCTTCTATGAGTTTGGAGCTTTTCCTTCTTAACCTTGTCATCATCTTCATAGATATTTTGAAGCTTGTCCCAAATTTATTTTTCTTGTTCACAATGCATAACCTTGTGAAACTCGGAATATGATAGACCGCACAAGATGAAATTCATGGCTTTTGCATTATTTTCACTAGCCTTCTTTCCATCTTGGTCTATTGGTGGAGATGTTGGAGCTTTATAACCAGTCATAACAGATTTCCAAATATTGAAACCAAGAGCCATTAAATAGGTTTGCATCCTTATGGTCAAGAAGAAATAGTTTGTTCCATCAATCAACGGAGCCCTATTTGTGGAAAAACCTTCTTGACCTGCTATGTGTGCTCCCAAGATCTACCTTCTAGTGGTTAGACTGTTTCTGAAGGAACCTGCGCTAATAGAAATTGTTGAGCATTGTTGGGAGGCCTTTTAGACCCTTATAATAAGTCATTGTGCATTATACACTAGCATAATAATGTATGAATACATGTAATAAAGTATGTAAATTCTCGTAGAGGATAAATGTAACCTAACAAAGGATTAGTTGGAGAGGGCACAACCGACTCTAACCGCATATCTATTGTATAAGTACTCATAAATATGTAATACAAACTCGGTTGGATATCCCTCCCAAAACTCTCTCTCTCTTCTTGAGTATGTGTGTCCCTATTATTGCTCCTATAATGTAGCTCTCTTCTTGAATGCATCCCTATGATTCCCTAAACTACAACATTTTGGTTTTGTTGCCACGTGACTTTGAACCAAGACTTTGATATTGGACGAAATATTCTCTCGAGATGCTCGTGGGAATAAATAATCTTGCATGAAGATGAAGATTATCTTGGAGTGGCCTTTTTACTGGTGGGTGAGAGCTGCAAAGAAGAAGTTTTCATAAGAAATGAGATGTTGATTGTTCGAGGATGTTCATGGATGCTGCTTGCTTGTGGATGGTGATCAATCTGCCCAAAATTTGAAAGAGATGGTGAATCAAGAACCCGTAAAAGGAGAAAGGATTAAAGAATGTGCAATCTGAAGATGCTCACGAAATGGAGATATTGTGTGAAATATTTCTTCATCATACTATTCAAGGATTGAGATGTTGATTTCCTATGACCGCTGGTGGATGCCGATGAAGACAAATCTTCACAAGAAATCAGAAAAATTGTAAAGCCTCTCTGTCATTTGGTTATTATGAAGCAACATGGTGCATTGGTTGCAGATAATGCCTTGTGGAATTAAGAGCCAATTAAATCAATGGAGATGGAGAGGCATGCTCTTGGTTATGCTCGCTTCCGGGTAGATTGATGGACTGGTTATATATCATAACAACACCAACTACAAATAACTCAGTCAACTACGTGGAGACTGCGGTGTAGCTTCATGCCCAATTTCATTTTTATGAACGCGGATGCAATTATATTTTTGAATATCAGGGTGTATAGTCAGCCCCAACAATCTAGTACATGGCATTTCAACATTATGCAAAGAAGATATAAAGTACACGTGGCCGATTACGGGGAATTAAATGCAAAACAAAATCGACCCTGTCCAAAAAAAAGTACACGTGGTTGAGCACTGGATCGGTAGAGATGAGGTGACGGTTTTTCCTCTCAGGAAACACTATACTCTACCCATAGCTTGTAATTCGCCAGTTAGCAAAACCTAGGATTTTGCATCATTTTTGGGTTTTTGCGAAAGGAGTAATGCAGAATCCTATAGTCTACATAGTCTACCCGGTACGCCATATAATGAAACCAAACGGGTAATGAATATTCGAAAACATCGTGACAACATCATTCATGAGAGGAAATTCTCTTTGAAGGTCATGCTTTCTAATGTCAACAAGGAAGGTGAATCTCTCACAAACGAGGAGATTAAGGATAATATACTTCTCTTACAAGAATCACGACACCACCGATGCTACCTTGTCACTGTTACTTAAGTAGGTGGAGAACCCCCATTGCTATGACAATGTACTTAGGGGCATTGTAGATCTAACTAGGGTTTTTGTTGTTTCCTATGTTAGAATACTGAGAGGGGGTGAATCAATATGAACACTTTTACCACTTTTAACCACAATATATATTCTTCAACTTTATTAATAGTATTCGACAGTTTATCATTAGTATTCAATATATTATCATCAGTATAAATCAACAGTGCATAACAAGTAACCAAAGATACACAGTAAACCATAATTTATGTGGAAACCCAAATGGGAGAAAACCCCGAAATGCTTTCTTATATATATCAAGAATTCATTCATGGGAAGCACCAACTTCCAAATTCTCCAGCTGCAACTGGAAGGAGGCTCCAACCCCCTATTTACAGGTTCCAACCTAAAGGAAGCTACAACTCCCTGAATTCTCTAGCTCCAACCAGAAGGAGGCTACAACCCCCTAATTCTCAGGCTCCAACCTGAAGGAAGCTCCAACTCCCTGTGTTCTTCGGCACCAACTGGAAGGAGGCTACAACCCCCGTTTCCTTGCCCCGTCCTATCGCCCTAAAATATAAGTGTAGACCAAACTGTCACTACCACAATCATTACCACTATCAAACTATCACTGTCAACATATCCAACATGTCACATAAACCTATCCAACTTGTCACGCCAACCTATCCAACCTGTCACTGCCACTATCATTAGCATACCATCATCAACCTGTCACCACCGTTGATACTCAACGTCAATGTATTAGATCCACGATCACCAAGAGCACCTCTCAACTAAATGCTCAACATCACCAAAACATGCCTCTACCAAGCATGTACCAAGATCACCAACATACCATCACAAGATATGTATCTCAACCAAGTATCGAACATGTACCAAACAATGTGTCAAACCTGTACCATACCATGCATCAACCATATACATCAACACCTATACCATACCATGTGCCAACTATGCACATCAACCATGTACATCAACACATGTACCATACCATGTGTCAACCATGCACATCAACCTTGTAAATAAACACTTGTACCAAGATTGTACCATACCATGTACCAACAACGTACCATAAAAAGTGCCTCAACCATATATCATATACCACAAGATATACCAAGCAAGTATTATCAATGGTGTACCTCAACCAAGTACGAATATCACCAAGAGATATGTCTCTAACAATGAACCATAACCATACCATATACCTCAAACAACATGCCAATCATCCATAGACCATGTACCTCAAACATGTGCCATATAACCAATTACCATAAACCATGTGTCAATATATCCAAGATATGCACCAGCAATATACCTCAACAAATATACCTCAACCAACATGTACCATACATCCAATGATGTGCCTCAAGGCATATACCAAAACTCACAATGACATGCCTCAAGCATGTTCCACCATATCACCAAGATGCAACCTCATAACACATAGAATAGCATACCTTTACATTTGTAACTGACCTAGTGCCTCTTATCTCAGACCAAAAGACCAACCTCAACCTCAACAACCTACCACAAACATCCCTTACCAAAGCCTTTTCACAAGCTTTCATAGATCTGCGACTTTCTCTTCTACTTCCCATGGATATCCACGCTTTTCTCCACTAAGATCCACGTACATTCACGCCCTTATTACCTGCAATTTGCAGATGAACTCAAAAACTAGGGTTACTAGTTTTCTGCAACTACGAGACTTTACCTTCGACCTTCCTTCACAACCTCGGGCTTTCTACCTCAAATTTGACCTTAGATTTTCCAATAGAAAGATAAACCATATCACTTATTCACTTAGAGATATTCAAGAGAATGTGTGTGTGAATATACTTATGAGAGGCTTCTTGAAGTGTATTTATACTTGTGTTGAGTAACCTCTTTCCTTACTTTAAGGGTTTCTTGTTACAACCACTTAACCCTTTGACTAAGACTTGTAATTATTTAGGGGCTTCTTAACTAGTCTTCGAGGCTTCCAACTTCATGAGGCCATAACTCCTCAACCGTGAAGAACCATGTGGCGTACCACCTATCAACAAAATGGCATGACGAGGACTATCCATCCATGAGTGTGTTACATGNATTTGACCTTAGATTTTCCAATAGAAAGATAAACCATATCACTTATTCACTTAGAGATATTCAAGAGAATGTGTGTGTGAATATACTTATGAGAGGCTTCTTGAGGTGTATTTATACTTTTGTTGAGTAACCTCTTTCCTTACTTTAAGGGTTTCTTGTTACAACCGCTTAACCCTTTGACTAAGACTTGTAATTATTTAGGGGCTTCTTAACTAGTCTTCGAGGCTTCCAACTTCATGAGGCCATAACTCCTCAACCGTGAAGAACCATGTGGCGTACCACCTATCAACAAAATGGCATGACGAGGACTATCCATCCATGAGTGTGTTACATGCATTTACACTGTCCTTTATGACCATATTCCTCAACCAACTTCAAGTTCCATAACCACACCTATGGGGCTCCTTGTAGGCTTCTTTAATTGCACCCATCACATCTACTGACATCAACCACTCTTGTTGACATCAATGACAACTAACTCACCGTCAATCTCAATCACAACTATGGGGTATCTCGAATGCTCCAAGGGTTGACATGAACACTCTAAGGGTTAACATCAATGACAACCAATTTTCCAAACCAATTTTCCAACATCCTATACTTCCCAAATAATGACTCAAACTCTTTAAAGTAAATAATTTATCGAGCAAGGAATCCAACAATGATAATATTAATTCAAGAAGAGAGATGGTCGGTTGATCGAATGAAAGAGAGAGGTTCATGGTCACTTATGACTACCCTCCAATTGACGTGTGATTTCTAGTGTAACGCCTTGAAGAAGAAACTAAAATATGGAGAGATGATGTCTATGGAGATTTCTAATGTTGGACACCGCTAGAATAAGTGGAGAATGGAACAGTTCTGGAGACAGCTTCCCTAGATGTTGGCTTGGTTGATTGATCAAAGTTTTGGTCTATTATCGATGTTAATTCCATGTTGAAATGTCGATGAGAAGGTTACATGACAAAGAAAAATACAAAATATAAGTCTGGCCAACCAACGAGAAATTGACTAAATGTGGAAGATTGATGAGAGGCCACATGCACAAAATCAAAGATTTCAAGTCGATTGTGTTGATCAACTTGCACAATTTGATGTAAAGCATATGAGCAATAGGTCGAGAATATGGGCACATTTGTATAAGATGAACTCTCCATAAAAGTTTGTGCATAGAGTATTAAGTATGGTTGATTATAAAACTATTTGAAATTTTTTGTAAAGGATCTCTTGCGAAATATTAAAAATTGAGTCTTATTACATGAAAAGTATTAAATGAAGGACATAGTTTGAGTCCAATCGAGTCTATAATTTAGTATAGTCGAGAAAAAAAAACATTGTGTTGTCGATTGCGTCAGTTTCAAGATGTATTGAAAATATGAGTCAAAGAAGAAAGGAGGGGGTTAAATGTGTCTCTTCTTCGAAGGTAGGCAATCCCCTCCACCTATGTAATGTAAGTTGGTCCTTATCCTATGATATTGATTTCTCACTGACATCATTCGATACCTAGTTGACGACATGACTTCAAGCCCTACGTAGGCAAAAAAAATTGCATTTTACTAATAGTTAGAGAGTCATAGTTGAGTCATAGAAGAATTACCCTTCATGAAAATTTAAATTACAAACTCCATACATTCCTAGAGACTAGAAAGAATAAAGAAGCACATATGTGATTAAGAAGCAGCAGAGAAACAAGTTTGACGAGCAGCAAAGCAGAATGGTAAAAGAGTAAGCATTGATGATGAGCATTTTGGTAACAAATAAAGGCATTCAAGAAAGAGACATCAGATGATGAGACACACACACAAGAGCTTAAAATGCAAGATGATGGTACAATAAATATTGAATTGATTGAGCCCCTTGGTATTAAAGTTACAGAATAGTTCATGAGTTGTGACTTCAGAAGCCAGAAACTAGAGAAATGGTAGGTTGACCAAAGTATGGTGGCCCATCATAGGATGTGTGCAGGGGCAAGAGGAGCACAGGTCGGGCCAAGCACCGCTTCTAAGGAACGATGGTGTAACAAGACAGTCAAGAGGACTATTGTTCGGCAGTGTAGCTGAGAATTGGAGACTCACTTACTACATATGCATTTACCAGATTGAAGACAAAGGCTAAAGCGTAACATTCATTGATTATCTACACACTTGATTGAGACAAGAAAGAATTTGAGTGCGGGGAAGATGTTGAGAAGCCTTTTAGGCCATTGTAATAAGCCATCATACATTATACATTAGCATAATAATGTTTTGATACATGTAATAAAGTATGTAAATTTATGTAGAGAAAACCACAAAACTTCTCTTTATAATTCTTTGTAGGCACCAACCTACTGTTACAAATATTTGTAGGTACCAACCTACCGTAGACACCAATATCCACTCGTACAAATTATGGTAGCCACCAACCTACTCTTACATATATTTGTAGGCGTCATTCTATTGGAGACATTAATCCCTATGACTAAGTGCCAACTTAGTAAGAGACACCAATCTCTTTGTTTGAGCGGTGCCAACCTACTCTTACAGATATTTGTAGACACCAATCCCCACCACTAAGCACCAAATTAGCAAGAGATACCAATCTCTTTGTATGAGTTGCACCAACCTTCACCAAGTCTGCTTGCCACTTATGCCTTCACCAGGTCTTCTCATTACTTCTACCTTCATTAGTTCTACTCACTACTTATGCCTTCATCGGGTCTACTCACTACTTTCGCCCTTACCAAGTCTGACCAAAATTTGAGTTTCCAAATGACAACTTTCCTGAAGCTTGTTGTTTTAGGCCTCTTCCTAAGAATGAACTTATACAACATACCATGTATCCAATTTTGCAAATATGATTCTAAAGCTTTTGCATGAGGTACTTTATGCCACCTCAGATCCCTGGAAATTTCACACTCTGAAGTGTCCCAAGAAAAAGATTATAGCAAAAATTCCAAGCTGACATGTTTGAAACTGATTTCAGGACCATTCAGAAACCTTAACTTCCACAGGGCATATAATAGAAATTATAGAGAACCAACATCTAAAATTTTTACCTAAGGTACTTTTGTATGTCTCCTTAGACATATAAAATGTTACACTCTAAAAAGTCCCAAAAACGAAGTTATAGTGAAAATGCCAAACAGACCTGTTTGAAACTGATTTTAGGACCATTCTGAAACCCTAACTTTCATAGAGAATATCTTTCAAAGCATAGTGAACCAACATCTAAAAGTTTTACCTGATATACTTCTATATGTCTCCTCAAATATCGAAAAGTTTCACATTCTAAAAAGTCCCAAAAAAGATGTTATAGTGAAAATGCCAAACTCACGTGTTTGAAACTCATTTCAGGACCATTCGGAAACCCTAAATTCCACGGGGCATATTCTGAAATTGTAGTGAACCAACATCTAAAAAAATTCCCACATGTACCTTGAGATCTCTCCTTTGTCTCCTCAAAATTTCATGGTCTAAAACATCTTAGAAAATACGTTATAATGAAAGTTCCAAACTGACCTATTTGAAACTGATTTCAGGAACATTCAGAAACCCTAACTTCCACGAGGCACATCTCAGCAAATATAGAGAACCGAGTTCTAAAATGTTTACCACATGTACTTAGAGATCACACCTCCATCTCCTCAAAATTTCACTGTCTGAAACATCCCAGAAAATAAGTTATCATGAAAATTTCAAGATGACCTGAAACTGATTTAGCAACTCTTCCCCTTTGGAATGATATTCAATCTTTGCTCATCCACTTCTTCAAATGTTACAACATCTTGCACCCATACACTTTCTCTCAATACTTTCTCTTTTTATACTTTTTCATAACCCTTCATGAAGGGACATGTCCATTAATTAAATAAGTAACTCCCTCTTTTCAGTTTACTCTTCCAAATACCATGGAAAAATACCCAAACCCATGGGTTTGAAACCACCATTCAACATTTTACTTTTTCACATGTACCCATTTTTAATATACTTGTAAACCTATATATAAATCAATATTTGAAACATTGTGTGCATTGTAATGTCGTAATATGACATTAATGACAACATTAATCCTTTGACATCAATGACAATAATTCCAACAATCTCTCTCTTTGTCGTTGATGGCAATCCTACAATGAAACACATAGTCCACCACGCATAGAAATAATTATCCCCCTCTCTACAACTCTCCCCCTGCCTACAACTCTCCCCCTTTGAAATCAATGGAAAAGGGATTCCCCTCCTGAGCTTGTGATTTTCCTATCATCAACACTACCTACCCAATCCTCATTTGTATATGTTATTAGAGTAAAATATTCACCTCTTGAGTATCACAATCCAAATTCTAAGGTGACCTTTAGATATTTGAATATTTTTTTCACTTCTTGCATGTGAGTTTCTTTTGATGCAGCTTGAAACTGTGCAACCAATCCTATTGCTTGCATAATGTTAGACCTTGATGTTGTCATATATAGTAGGTTGACAATCATTGACATGTACAATGTTTGATTTTCTATCAAAAAATCATAATCTCTTGTCAATTTACAACTTGTGATCATGGGTGTGCTGACTGGTGCACAATATTTCATTATGAATTTCTTTGATTTTATCTTAATAAAACTCAACAAATCCAAGTCCATTTAATAAGAAACAATTGAGTCAAGAAGAAGACATTGGTTGGGTTTGCATATGAACAAATTTAAGTATCCTCCCCCCCCCCCACAAGGGCTCAATAGAGCTCTCATTGAACATTTTAGTCGATGGACAACCTAGTTGAAACTCAATTGTTTTATACTCAGTCGAAACTCCAATGGACTGTCATTTCGGGTCAATCCTCGGTCGACAAATTCCAAGGCAATCATCGGTAAGTAAGAGAAATATTGTATGCCTATACAAACGATGATACACAACGATATGAAGTCCTCAAACATCTAGTCAAATGATTCCATGACAATCCATCAATGCAACCACATTGTATCCCGATAGTCTACACTGATCCACAATTTTGTCTTTCACGTCTTTTTTGCAAAGATCTAAAAGCATGATTGTCCTTCCTTCAATTTTATGGTGAGGATGATGATAAGGCATTTTTTTTCTAGCTAATCAAAGGAAGTAGGCTTGGGGTCAAGTTCACTTACAAGAGTAGAACAGTTCGGCATATTAGAAACAATGTCATATGTATGCTTAAATTCTACTATGTGAGGAACATGCAACTCATCAATTTGTTCAACACAATCAACAATATGTTGTGCTTCTAGAAAACCAATGTGAACTCCACTTGCAACAAATAAAACTTCCCCAGTTGAAGCAAGGCCAGGTGTAGGTAGGGAGGCAACAACAACATCATATCCAAGGCCAAACTTAATGAATGGATACCTTTGAAAATTTATGATATCATCTAAGGTTTCAGTACTCTTTTCAAACTTCAAGATTCTATTCAACTTAAAAGTTGTTTTCTCTAGTTCCTTTCTTAAGGAAATTTTTTCATATTCTAGCTCTTCACAATTTTCTTCCTTTTTCTTCAGTTGGATTCTCACTAATTCTTCCATACTTCTTGCTTCTTCTAATTGAACCTTTAGGTTCATGATAGTATTTTCTATTTCTTCAAGGCTTTGTGACATTTTGGATTTTGAATCACAATTCTCTTCATATTTTTGCAACTACTCCTTTTGTTTCAAATTCTTTTTCCTAAGCTTCTTTTTCTCGCTTAAGGAACACATGAGTTCTTCTTCAAGATCCACTTCCTCAATTGTTTTGGCATTTTATTCTTCTTCGGAATCCATTATTTATTTTCGTTTGTCTTCATCAATATTTGTTTCTATGGCCATGAAAAGAGTTTCTTCTATTTCACTATCGGATATACTTTCATCGCTCTCTTTAGATGAACTAGTTTCCTCTATCGAATAAAGACTTTTCTTTTTTGCTTATGAAAGTTTTTCTTCTTTTCATGCTTACCCTTTTGATGAGGTTTTCTCTCTTTCTTAATGTTATTATCTTCTTCATTATCACTACTTTAATTTTTTGCATATGAACACTTAGCAACAAATTGTCCTATTTTTCCACAATTAACGCATTTAAAGGGCATCTTACCTTGGTATTTGGCAGATCCTTTTTTTTATTTTTGTCACAGAAATGTGCTTCCTCTAAATCTAATTCATTGTCGGAGCTATCACTTTATTCATTCTCTCCGCTCTTTAAGGATTTGAGGGCTACTTCTTTCTTTCATGGCTTTTCTTTCTTTGTCCTCATTTCATATATCATGAGGATCCCATGCAATGCATCCATTTTTAAAGAATCAAGATCATTCCTTTATTCAATGGTAGAAACTTTGGCATCAAATACTAAGGGGAGTGACCTTAACACCTTTTGTACAATCATCGGTTCTTCAATCTTTTCACCAAATCCTTTGATGGTGTTGACAATTTCATCCATGGGAAGAAGATAGGCTGCAACATTTTCTTTGTCTTTCATTTCCAGGTTCTCAAACTGTCTTCTATGAGTTTGGAACTTTTCCTTCTTAACCTTGTCATCGCCTTCATAGATATTTTAAAGCTTATCCCAAATTTATTTTGTTGTTGCAACACCTTGACAAACTCATATTCTAATACTCTGCACAAGATGGGATTTGTGGCTTTTGCATTATTTTCACTGGCCTTCTTTCCATCATAATCCATTGGTGGAGATGTTGGAGATTTATAAATAGTCACAATAGATTATCAAATATGGAATCCAAGAGCCATTAAATATGTTCGCATCCTTATGCTTGAGAAGGCATAGTTTGTTTCTTCAAACAATGGAACCATGTTTGTGGAGAAACCTTCTTGGTCGGCCATGTGTGCTCCTAAGATCTACCTTTTAGTGGTTTCACTATTTCCGAAGGAACCCGCTTTGATACCAATTGTTGAGCACACACTTATACTGGGGGGGGGTGAATTNTGGTGTTGACAATTTCATCCACGGGAAGAAGATAGGCTGCAACATTTTCTTTGTCTTTCATTTCCAGGTTCTCAAACTGTCTTCTATGAGTTTGGAACTTTTCCTTCTTAACCTTGTCATCGCCTTCATAGATATTTTAAAGCTTGTCCCAAATTTATTTTGTTGTTGCAACACCTTGACAAACTCATATTCTAATACTCTACACAAGATGGGATTTGTGGCTTTTGCATTAATTGCACTGGCCTTCTTTCCATCATAATCCATTGGTGGAGATGTTGGAGATTTATAAATAGTCACAATAGATTATCAAATATGGAATCCAAGAGCCATTAAATATGTTCGCATCCTTATGCTTGAGAAGGCATAGTTTGTTTCTTCAAACAATGGAACCATGTTTTTGGAGAAACCTTCTTGGTCGGCCATGTGTGCTCCTAAGATCTACCTTTTAGTGGTTTCACTATTTCCGAAGAAACCCGCTTTGATACCAATTGTTGAGCACACACTTATACTGGGGGGGGCGGGTGAATCGGTATAAGACATTTTTTTCTTATTCAAACATTCATTAACCATAAGAGAACAATCACATATGAGATCTATTAACTACAGAACATGGAACACAATATTTACATAGAAACCCTTTCAGGTGAAAACCATAATACTTCTCTTTATAATTCTTTGTAGGCACCAACCTATTGTTAAAAATATTTGTAGGCACCAACATACTAGAGACACCAATCCCCACTGGTACAAATCCTGGTAGGCACCAACCTACTCTTGTAGTTCTTCGTAGTCACCAATCTATCAGAGACACCAATCCCCAACACTAAGCATCAACTTAGCAAGAGACACCAATTTATTTATTTAAGTTGCACCAGCCTACTCTTACATATCGTCATAGTCACCAATCCCCACTGCTAAGCAACAACTTAGCAAGATACATCAATCTCTTTGTGTGAGTTGCACCAACCTTCACTGAGTCTGCTTGTCACTTCTTCCTTCACCAGGTCTACTAGTTGCTTCTACCTTCACCAAGTCTACTCATTTCTTCTTTGTTCACTAGGTCTACTCACTACCTTTTCCCTTTCCAGGTCTGACCAAAATTTGAGTTTCCAAATGATAAGTTTCCCAAAGCTTGTTGTTTTAGGCCTCTTCCCAAGGATGAACTTGTACAACATGCCACGTATCCAATTTTGCTAATCTGATTCTAAAATTTTTACCTGAGGCACTTCTATATGTCTCCTTAATTCCCTAAAAATTTCACAATCTGAAGTGTCCCAAAAAAAAAATTATAGCAAAAATGTCAAGTTGACCTGTTCGAAACTGATTTTAGGACCGTTCAAGAACCTTAAATTCTACATGGCATATAACAGAAAGTACAGCGAACCAACATCCAAATTTTTTACCTGAGATACTTCTGTATGTATCCTTAGATCTATGAAAATTTGACAATCTGAAAAGTCACAGAAAATAAGTTATAGTGGAAATATCAAACTGACATGTTTGAAACTCATTTCTTCACCATTCAGAAACACTAACTTCCACATGGAATATCTTTAAAAGTATAATGAAAACAATTTGAAAAGTTTGCTTGATGTACGTATTTATGTCACCTCATACTATGAAAATTTCATAATCTGAAAAGTCCCAGAAAAGAAGTTATAGTGAAAAATTCAAATTAACCTATTTGAAACTAATTTTGGGACCATTCAAAAACCCTAACTTCCACAGGGCATATCGTCGAACATATAGTGAACCAATATCTGAAGTTTTTACCACATGTACCCTGATATCTCTCCTCTATCTCCTCAAAATTTCTCAGTCTAAAAGATCCTAGAAAATAAGTAATAGTGCAAGTTCCAAGCTGACATGTTTGAAATTGATTTCAGGAGCATTCAAAAACCCTAAATTCCATAGGGAATATATTAGAAAGTGTAGCAAACAAAGGTCTGAAATTTTTATCACATGTACTCAGAGATCTCGCCTCCATCTCCTCAAAATTTCACGGTCTAAAATGTCCCAAAAATTAGGTTATTGGGAAAATTCCAAGATGATCTAATACTGATTTTGCAACTCTTCCCTCTTGGAGTGATATTTTAATCTTTGATCTTCCACTTCTTCAAATATTACTACATCTTGCACCCACACACTTTCTCTCAATAATTTCCCTTTTTATAATTTTTCATAACCCTTCATGAAGGGACATGCCCATTAATTAAATAATTAACTCCCTTTTTTAGTTTACTTTTCCAAATACCATGGGAAAATACCCAAACCCATGGGTTTGAAACCGCCATTTCAATTTTTACTTTTGCAAATGCACCCCTTTTTTAGTATACTTGTAAACCTATATATAAATCAGTCTTGGAAATGTTGTGTGTATTGTAATGTTATAATACGACATTAATGACAACATTATTCCTTTGACATCAATGACAATAATTCCAACAATTCATTCAAAAAACCATACTAAGATTATCTAGTTCATAGTTCAAGTGTTTTCATCTGAGATTATTGTGGCCCTTCTGGCCAGAGTGGGCGAATGATTCTTATTTTTTGAGTTGTGTGGTTATGACAGTCTTCTCGAAGGTATCTCTATGTGCATGACTTCCTCCTATAGAATTGATGCCTAAGTCTCCCATCACTCTTCTTATTGAGAACTAGTAGTTGGTTGTTCCTTTCTATCTCAATAGTGAATGTAAAGTGTTATGAGAAACTATTGATGTGCTTGAAGAAGCCTTGAAGATCCCCTCTACAATATCCCCAATTGGTGAATATATCATCTATGTATCATTTCCATATTTCTAGGGTGATTTTTGATGTATGTGATGTCTTCTATGACATTAATGGCATGGTCCATTAGGACTTTGGTGTAGGGAGACACAATATCAAAGCTTACTATAATTTCATCATCTTTTACATTTTTTATTTTGATACATTTTACAAAGGATGATGAGTCCTTTAAAAATAAGTTTTTACTTCCGTAGGGGAGGATGAGTAACTTATCAATAAAAAATTTCAAAGAGTAAGTTATAAATCTTATCGTGTTTGTAGTCAGTATTAAGGGGACACCATATTTATGAATCTTGGGTGTTGTTGGATAGATGGTTGTCATTGATGTCAACCCATGGAGCGTTCAATATACCCCATAGTTGTGATCGAGATACTCCAGAGTTGTGATCAATATTGATGGTGAGATAGTTATCATTGATGTCAACAAGAGTGATTGATGTCAACAAATGTGATGGGTGCATTTGAAGAAGTATACAAGGAGTCCCAGAGGTGTGGTTATGGAACCCAAAGTTGATCATAGAATAAGGACATGAAGGACAATGTAATTTCATGTAACACACCCATAGATAGATACTCCTTGTCATGCCATTTCCAATGGTAGGTGGTATGTCACGTGGTTCCTCGTGGTTGAAGAGATATGAGGTCTTGAAGATTGGAATCCCTGAAGAATGGTTAAGAAGCCCCTAAATAGTTACAAGTCTTAGTCAAAGGGTTAAGTGGTTATAACAAGAAACCCCTAAAGTAAGGAAAGAGGTTACTTAGCAAAAGTATTAATACACCTCACGGAGTGTCTCATAAGTACATTCACACACACACTCTATTGAATATCTCTAAGTGAATAAGTGATATGGTTTATCTTTTTATTGGCAAATCTAAGGTCGAATATGAGGTAGCAAGTCTAAGGTTTTGAAGGAAGGCCGAAGGTGAAAATCTCAGAGTTACAGAAAACGGGTAACCCTAGTTTTTGAGGTCATCTGCGGGTTACAGGTTAGGAGGGCATGGATGTACGAAGGTTTTAGTGGAGGAAAGAATGGATATCCATGGGTAGTAGAGGAGCAAGGCGTGTATCTGTAACAGAGCTTGTGAAATCTTGTAAAGTGATGCTTGTGCTAGGTTGTTGATGCCTAGGTTGGTCTGCTTATCTATTATTTGATTCAGCATGGTGTCTACAGGTTACAGGTATGCTTATGTGCTTGATTTGAGAATTACGTGTTATGGTTATGGTGGATGCTTGATGCATGGTTGGTATATTGTTGAAACATTGGCACATGATTGAGGCACATCTTAGGTGCATTGTGTTGGCACTTATATGAGGTACACTTCTTGATGATATTGATACATGGTTGATGTGCATGGTTGTCACATGGTATGGTACAGGTGTTTATGCACATGGTTGATGTGCATGGTTGGCACATGGTATGGTATAGGTGTTCATGTATATGGTTGACACATGGTATGATATAGGTGTTGATGTACATGGTTGATGTGCATGGTTGGCACATGGTATGGTACAGGTGTTGATGTACATGGTTGATACATGGTATGGTATAGGTTTGACACATTGTATGGTATAGGTTCGGTACTTGCTTGAGACACATATCTTATGATGGTATGTTGTCGATCTTGGTACATGCTTGGTAGAGGCATGTATTGGTGATGTTGAGAATCTTGTTGAGAGGTTCTCTTGGTGATCGTGGATCTAGTATCATTGACGTTGAGTATCAGGGATGGTGACATGTTGATGATGGTATGCCAGTGACAATGGAAGTGACGGGTTGGACAAGTTTATGTGATAGGTTGGATACATAGACAGGTTGTGTTAGCCTCATAATCCTAAAGTTCTATAGTCTAAGTATTTTCTAGTATAAATGTTTTTAGAAATTAGTTTATTCTAGTTTGTTAGGACTAGGACACCTAGCTTCTATGTAAATGACACCTATCATACTCATGTGATTATGTGATTGGTTGTTCTCCTAGATTTTAGTTTAGAGTTGAGCTATATAAACTATCTCTTTCTTCAAGTGAGGTTAAGGAGTAGATTATGAATTCTCACTTCAGATCGTAATCATTGTTTCCTTATTAATAAAATTACATGTCTAAGGACACTTTGTCAACATGGTATCAAAGCCATGGTGAAAATTGTGATGGAAGAGAATTGTTGATGGATCAAGGAAGCAAGGAAGACTTATTGACATCAACACGGATCTCTTTAAACTCAAGGGCAACGATACTGAGGTAATTTGTTGTTGTTTTTTAAAATAAGGAAAATTGTTATTGCGATTACAACAATCAATTTTTTCATTAATTGATTCATCTTTTTGAATGATAAACTTGTAGATCTGCAAATTTCAAGTTTGTAGATTTGATTAATTGCAGCTTTCTTTCCTGTAAATCTAAGAGATCTAGGAAGATAAAAGTGTACTTTTGCATTTTTTATTAAGATCTCATAGATCCATTGCTATTTTATTGAAAGGGCTCATTTGTAAACAATTGCTTCAGATCATTTTATAAATCTGGAAATTTAAATTCAGATTTGTAGATTCTATATTTTTTTTATACGTTTTCAGATCTAGTCTGTATTGAGGACTGTATCAAGGTTTGTTTCAAGGACCGTATCATGAATCACATCTGAATTTAACATAAAGTCATCAAATTGAATCTATGGCATCGGATCGGTAAATAGGCAGATTCGAATTTATCTGGATCGAATATGGATCCCCTAGAAAATAAATACCTATGGAGATCTCACGCACCAGAGATAACCCACTCATCACCATTTGTCATTATTGTTGCATTACCAGAACTAAAACACAGATCTGAGGCAATATTCTCTTTTTGAGATCTGAGGCAATATTCTCTTTTTCAGATATGAGGTGTTTTTTTTTCTCTGTACCCATAACCAGAACCTGTATTCAAAAATTTCAGCGTTCAGTTAAGCTTCTTTTGAGAGCAGCAAAAGAGGAGAAATCATCATTGAAATTGTGGATCAATTTTTGAGCAAATGAAGATGAATTTGATGATTTCATGATCTGGGTTTTGTGTAGAATGGGGTCTATTATGAGACAGGAGAGTTTTTTTCTTGAGAAAGGTCTTGGTTTAAGAGATTTGCAAGATTCTCTTAACCACATTTTACATATATACGTTCCAGAACATGCACCTGCCTAGCGATCAAATGTGATCTAGAAAGAATGCCCATGATCCACCTATGAATTTGTGTGGATCGGATCTGGTACCTCAACCTACAGAAGCAGAAGAAACCCTTGTGAATTGGTGGTTGGAGGAGTTGAGAGAGGGCAAGCTCAAATTTATGTAGTATCTGGATCAGATCTGGATTAGATATGGTATCTCGAGACAAATTCCAGTGCTCCTCTGAATCTGGTGTTTTATATCTGAGATCTAAAATTCACCTAGAAAAAATGCATCTCCATCTACTGCGTGAATCAGACTGGTGATATTTTACACACCAAGATCTCTTATGTGTATCAATTTATTGTTGTGTGTCCTTTTTTGAAGCCCCTTCATCGCGATTTTGGTGAACAATTCTTTGACTGATAATAAATTATCAAAATTGCTACATAATTTTTTTTGTTCATATTGAGGTCCGGATTGAGGACCAGATTGAGGACCGTATTGAGGACTAGATTGAAGTCGGGATTGAAGTGTTTTTTGTTTTTTGATTTTTAGACATTTGAATTGTAATATTTTAAGTCATTGATGACTTTAGTTCAAGGGGGGGCACATTTTATTACTTGTATAAGGCTATCTATCTTGTAAAAAGGGTCAAACTTTGAAAGATTTGATTGTAGTCTTGAACGCTCAGAAGTTGAGAAGAGTCCGGTAAAATTATCTCTCAAACTCCGTTTCCAACGAGACTTTTAAAGGGTCAAGGCCAAGCCCTTAAAAGTACTCTTTTTTTTGCGTGGATTGTGTACTCTCTCTTTATGGCGCCTTGTGTCTCTTTTTTGGAGTTTTGTGCAAATATTGCAACAAACATCATGTCTAAATAATCAATCTATTCACAGAATCAGTTAAGTTAGATGGACCCAAGAATTACAAATCTTGGAGTCGGCACATCTAGAACACTTTGATCTATAATGAATTATGGCATGATATATTTGATGGTTATACTACTCCAACTAAGCCAACCGATGCTACTTCTTTAGCAAAATGGAATTTGAAAGATGAAAAAGCACTTGGTTTGCTACGTTCTTCTGTAATTGAACACATGTTTGTTCATATTGAGAATTCCAAAGATGCATGGTCTGCTTGGAATTTATTAAAGAAGCTTTTTGATACTCCTATTGCATCTCAAAGATTTGATCTACAAATGAAATTTCTTAAACAAAGATTAGCAGATGGTGATGTATTAGAATACATTTCAAGGATTAAAAAACATTCATCAGGAAATCATCAAAGGAGGTTTTTCTAAACTTGAAGATAGTTTTCTAGTCTCCATTGCAATAAATGGCTTGCCTCCATCTTATAAGCATTTTCTTGAGACTTTGCAAATAACTGATAAGTTATCAATTGTGACTTTTGATTCACTTAGTGAATTACTGGCTCAACATAGTAAATCTTTTGGAAAACAGAAACAATCAGGAGAAGATCTTCTTTTCACTAAAGCTAGAAGTTCTAAAGGAAGAGGAAAATCAAATTTTGGAAATTTTCAGAATTAGTCTTCTAATCGAGGTCATGGCAGAGGTCGTAGCAATTTTAATCAACAAAATTTTCAAAGTAATCCTCCCAATAACAATGAACAGTCAGGAAGAGGCAAAAATATCAGTCAAGTATGATGTAAAAGATGTTTAAAGATGGGTAATTATGCATCAAATTGTCTTACAAGAAATGATCAATCAACTCAATATGCAGAAGATCAAGATTATCAGGATGATGAATATGAATATGTTTTTTCAGCAGTTCAACATGTAGATTCATTTGAAATTGATTGGATATTAGACATAGGAGCTACTCAGCATATGACTTATCGCAAAGACTATTTTTGGAATTATAAGGATGTTCAACTAAATCCCATTTATTTAGTTGATGATACAACTCATATACCTCAAGGAAAAGGTTCGGTGAAAGTTTTTCTCCCTAGAATTGGTGAAAAATGGATTTCAAATGTTTGGTATGTACCATATTTTAAGAAATAATTGTTATTTTTAGTCACAATCAGACAAGTTGGACATCATATTGTCATGAAAGATGGTTTGGTGAAGATTAAGTCAGAGAAGGATAACTTGAAAACAATAATGACTTGATATGAAAATGGGAAGTTACTAAGAATGAATGGGACATTCATCCAAAGAAAGCAAGAGGTTGCAGGGACAGTGAATTCTAAAATGTCTTCATTCAGATTATGGCATTTTCGATTTGGTCACTTAAGCTTTGATAGTATTTTGAAACTTAAGTCCCAAGAGTTGGTAAAGGGTTTACCAACTTTCAAGAAAGAAAATTCCAAGTGTGAAGCTTGTATTTTAGGCAAGCAAACGCGAGAAGCTTTTCCAACCAGCTCGTGGCGAGCAACAAAGTATTTGGATTTGATTCACAGTGATATATGTGGTCCAATGGAATCTTCTTTCGGTGGATGTCGATACTTTATATTGTTTATTGATGACCACACTAGAATGACATGGGTGTACCTTTTAAAGGCAAAGTCTGAAGCTTTTGAAAAGTTTGTTTATTTTCAACACATGGTTGAAAATGAAACTAGAGAAAATATTGCTTCTTTGAGAACTGATAATGGAGGTGAATTCACTGCAACCGAATTCAATGATTATTGTCGAAACAATGGAATTAAGAGGCAACTGAAAGTTTCCTATACTCCAYAGAAGAATGGAGTTACTGAAAGGATGAACAGAACACTCATGGGCATGGCAAGATATATGATATAGTTTAAAGGGTTGAGCACAAAATATTGGGTTGAAGTAGTCCATATTGCAGTTTATCTCGTAAATCGATCACCTACATCAGCTTTATATGGAAAAACACCTTATGAAGCTTGGTATGGTTTTAAACCCAAGGTAAATCATCTTAGGGTTTTTGGCTCAACATGTTATGCTTTAGTTACTATGGAAAAGAGGACTAAATTAGAAAACAGAAGTATGAAGTGTATCTTCATTGGATACTCTAGTGAAAAGAAAGGGTATAAAGTACTTTCAGATGGAAAATTCATTGTCAGTAGAGATGTCATTTTTTATGAAACTGCAAGTAACAGTTTAGATGAGATTAATCATCTCCTTAGTCGTTTAGAGAAGAAAAACACTAAGGGTAAAAGCAAACCCAACAAGTCAAACAAGCATTTTGGTTTGAAAAAGACTTTGTTACTCCAAAAGACATCTATTTATCAAAAAAAAAATCAGATTCATCTGATAATGAAACGACAAAAGACTCTTTTGATATTGAATCTTCAAACTTATCTTCTCCAACCTTAGATATTTCAGATGAAAGAAGAGCCTCATTTTTTGAAAATCCTCTTTTCAATAATAATGGTGATTTAGATCCTCAATCCCCTCAACATAAGAAGCCAAAGTGGGCTGAACAAATTCTCAAAGATGTTCATTCAGATGAAATGAACAAAACATGAACTAGGGGATCTTCAAGAGCAGAAGCTGATTTTTCTCATGCTTCCATTGAACCTACTTCTTTTGTTGAAGCAGCTGGACATAAAGAATGGAAGGAAGCAATGATTAATGAATATGATTCAATACTTTCAAATGGGACTTGGAACTTGGTTGATTGTCCACAAGATTTTAAGCCCGTCGATTATAAATGGGTTTATCGATTAAAGTACAAGCCCAATGGTAAAATTGACAAGTACAAAGCAAGACTTGTTGCTAAAGTTTTTTCTCAATAGGAAGGAATTGATTATGAAGAAACTTTTGCACCCACAGCTAAATGGAATACTATCAGAATGGTTATCGATTTGGCTGCACATAATGGATGGAGATTACATCAAATGGATGTCAAAATTGCCCTCCGGAATGGAGATCAAAAGGAAGATATTTTCATGACTCAACCACGAGGTTTTGAAGCTAAAGGATAGGAACATAAAGTTTGCAAACTTGTGAAGGATTTATATGGCTTGAAACAAGCTCCTCGAGCTTGGTATGCAAAAATGGATGAGTACCTACAAAAGGTGGGTTTTCAGCGGAGTGAATCAGATGATACATTGTATTTTTGAATGCAAGATAAGCACATGGTGATACTTGTACTCTATGTTGATGACTTAATCATAACAAGAACTAATGAAGCTCACATCAAACAGGCTAAGGAATAAATTAAAGCATGGTTCAAAATGATTGATTTAGGGACACTTCATTATTATCTTGGAGTTGAAGTTTCTTAACATCCTGACCAAATATTCCTTAGTCAAACTAAGTATGCCACTGAATTGTTAAACAAATTTGGCATGGAAGATTGTAAACCTTCTCTTACCCCCATGGAGTAGAAATTGAAACTTTCAAAATTTGAAGGGAGGGAATTGGTAAACAGTACAAAGTTGGTGTAGACCCCCGCTCTCGCTCTTCCTCCTTTAAGGGATACGCAACCTCCTAGTCTAGGATCGTTCTTAAAACTCCTGAGTTGGATTGACTCTTCTGCTCCCTGTTGGAACCCGAAAAACTCTACCACAGGTCCTTCTTCATCCAAAGTGTTGGTCCTCTTAACCCTTCAAAGAAAGCTGGAAGCAACACTTAGCTCTCCATGCCAGGCCCTTTCTATCACGTGACCTCGAGCTGTGTCCCAAGGCTCAATCACACCAAGTGCTTCGGGCTTCAGGCTTCAGCTCTTTCCATGACTGTCGATCCCTACGTTCTCGAACTCCGATTCGGCGAACTTAAACACACAAGGATCAACGGTCTTCATCCCTCCTTCTGATCAATGACTACGATCTACTTCGGCCTTCAAGAGTCTCTCGATAACCTCCTTTGATATCTTTCAGAGTGTTATTCCTTCAGATCGGCAGATTGCTTCCACGCATCCCCTCCAAATCCAATGGTCTGGATTCAATCGCTCTTCGCGACTTCGTGAAGATCTTTGTTTGCTCTTATCAAACCTTTTGGAGCTTCTACTCACAAATCTCCTTATCTTCTGCCACTTGTCTCCTCTCGATGATGGATGATTTCATGGTCTTCAAGACNAATTCTTTTGCGACTTTGCTCGACTTCAAAACCTTCAAGGTTCGTAGTTCCTCTGTGTCCTTTAGTGGACTTTCTCGTGCCCTCCTAGCAACTTAACGCCCTTCCTCTTGAGCTTGTAATATGAACTTATAGTATCCTTGGTGCACTCTTTGCGCTCGGCTGAGCCTTTTGATGGCTTCTCCCTTAGCCTACCTGGAAGTCTTAAGGCATCTCCTTTCCTTTGTCGATGCACTCTTGCAAAGCCTTCTATCCTTAGAGTGTTCAACAACCCTAGGGTTCTCTGAAGGATTACAACAGTTCAAAATGTGTTGCTCTAGTATGCTCTCATACTTTCTCTATGCCCTCCTAGAAGAGTGTTACAAAGTATTCAGTAACTCTGCGTTGTGTTTCCTCCTACATAGTCTTTCCTTCCAAGGTACCCAACCACCTTGAAATTTCCTCCCGAGTCTGGGAATTATCCTGGTGTGCCCTCCATGCAGCTTCTATCTTGACTCAACTGAGTTCAGACACGCACTCCTTGCATCGGCTCACAAGTCTCAACTCTCTATCACTCACTCCTTGCACTTAGTCTTGAGAACCAGACTTAATCCAACACACTTACAGATAGAAGATTATAATTCTATCCCTGCAGACGATTTCTAACATACATCTACAGCTCAAATGTATACGAGTGACATTCACAACAAAACATCCATTACACAGAAATTGGTAAACAGGAAAAATTGTTACCTTCTATTAATGGTGGAATGTCCATCACAATATATGAGTCCAGACCATTACTGAGTCTCGACTCTTAATTCTCCTATGCATATCTCGTCATTCTTTTCTATAAATAAAAAAAATGTTTCCTTTACTGGAAACAATACAATAGTTTATATAAGAGGGGCTCGACGAGCTTCCCTCCAAGCTAAGCTAGTGGTGTCTAATCACCATTCAAAATGCCTATCTAATGGGTAGATTACAATGATGGTAATATGATATGAAACGGATGCAGATCCCTCCTACCGTCAACCACTTAATGGAAACCTTATCTCCAGCTTGTGCGAAGGAACAACTTGGTTCTCCCAACCTGTCAGCATTAATTGCCTTGATCATGCTTGCAATTTTCGAAGGAAAAATGAGAGGGCGATGCCTCTCCCTTCCTTGAATTTGCACCACTTGTGTTGATCAGTTGGTGCATGCTGAGGTGGAGCGTTTCTCCTGCATCACACTCCGAGGCTACGAAAATTCATGAGATCCTTCTCATGAGCTTCCCAACTATATTGAAATCCTCCTAGATCCCAAACTTTCTCTTGGAGCTATCATTTTTCTCCTTTTTACTTCTACTATTGCTTCTGCATCTTCCCCGTTTCTTGTGCACGTTCCTCTCTGTCCAGCTTCTCCTTGCTGACAACTTCTTCTGTTGAACTCAACATCAGCCTCTGTATCTCTTCTACAGCTTCTTCTATCTACTTCATCGGTTGGTTCAGCTTGTACGGTCTGCTCAGCTGCAACTCTTCATGTCGCTCCATGGGTGTGTCATCCTGATCCCCCATGCTACTTTTGTCTCTTGTGATGTTGACTGACCACTCTGTTGCAGGCTCCAATTTCGTTGTCTCCCCACTGAACTGTTGTTAAAATACTTCTTCTGACAGACTAACTCATGTCAGTTCTTCGGTTGGTTCCATTCCAGCTTTCTCCAGCTGCAACTCATGTTGGTAAGTCTCCTCTGGCATGGCTATCTTATGGAAGCCACCTTCTAGTTCTGGATTGTCTAACCAATCCTCCAATGCCTTTAACTCCATCTCCCACTAAGTGAGTAACTCAACTAGGTGCTCCTCTTCTGTTGGGACAGACTTCAGTATTTGTTCCTCCTCCTCCATGAAATTCTCAGCTTTTGTTGCACCTGAAACATCTGTGCTAGCCTATCCTCGGTTGCTTGGCAGGAACATCTTAACTCCTCCAATGACCAGAACACAACTCTAATCCTTCTCCTCTATGATGAAAGCTTCCAACTTATCATCATCTTCATTCACGTGGCTTGCAGCTCTGCATGAATCTTCATATGGATGAGGCCTTTCTTCCTCCTCTTCATCTATCAACACCCCTTGCTGACATGAACCCTCAACTAAGCTCATCTCTTCTCTCTTTCCCTCTTGGCAATGCGGGATATCTCCTCTGCCCTCCTGGTAGTTTATGAGATTGCATGATTCCTCCTCATTGCCCACCTGGCAACCTACGAGAATCCTCCCAGATCTCCTTCCTGTTGGTTGTGGAGCCTAATTATCTTCCTGATTCAGAGGTCCTTGCTTTCAGTTGTGTTTATACCCCATGAAGTATTTACACCCCAGAAGTATGTACACTCTTCCACGCAGGGGAGTGCAGGGGGGGGTACCCCCTCTGCGGGGTCCGAGGGGCCTATCCCCCTGGCTGGGGGGTCTGGGGGAAAGCGGGCCCCCATCAGGGGCAGCATCCTCCGATGGGGGTTTGGGGGCGAAGCCCCCGAAGAAAAAATTTCCTTGTAAAAGTATATTGCAATTTCATTGTAAATCTGGACCGTTCATTATAAGGTCGCAGATCTAATGGTAGAGATTATGTTAGGGTTTTTTTCCCTATAAGGCAACCCTCTTTTATGAGGAAAATGTATCGCGACTAT
>JASDQU010684126.1:99792-110440 GCA_032191745.1 Picea mariana | reverse complement strand
CTGAAGTTGAAAAAGCCACCCAGTTCATTGAGAGGATCCAACACATCCACCAATAGGTTTAGGATATCCTACAGAAGTCCAATGACAAGTACAAGCAGTGCCATGATCAACATTGGGTGCCACATAAGTTTCAGGTGGGCGACAAAGTTTGGTTGCACTTGTAGAAAGAACGCCTTATAGGACCCCATCGAAAGCTTTGCCCACTCCATTATGGGCTATAAACCATCACCAAGTCCATGGGGTATAATTCTTTAGAGATCAACATTCCTCCTTTCCTTGGCCTACACCCAGTGTTCAACGTGGATCTCCTTTGCCCTTATTTCCCACCATAATTGGACACCTCAGAAGTAGCACAACAACTGACACCAACATATCTCAACCCTGAATGCATACAACAAGAATCCAGTGATCATATTGTGGACACATAGATCAAGGGAACTCAACAACAAAGGATCCATCTTTATTGAGTTGTCAAAGCAGGGCAACTCCTACACCAAGGCAACTGGCTCACCTGGGGCCAAATTCAACAGAAATTTCCTCATATGATGGAGGAAATCAACACAAAGGGGAAAATTTCTTCCTAATGAGGGACGATTGATCCCAGTGGATATCGGTGGCCACCCACCTTTTCCAACTAGCTCAAAATATTTTTCTAGCAATTTTGGTAATTTACTATTTTTAGTAGTTTTTCACTTTTGGGGCCATTTTGAGGCCGCAAACAATGTTTTTATGGTAAATGGGTTGCAATATGGTACTTCCTTTTATATTTCCCCTAAAATGAATCTCTTCACCGATACCTTTCTAATGGGCTATCATACACCCAAAATGGATATCATGTGCAAAAGTTATGACCCCGGGAAGTGGATGTACTAACTTACCCAAACAAGGCCCACATGACATTTGGCACTTCATCTCCTAGGGTTAGGTTTTTGGATGTCTAGGGTTTTTTTCATTCATGTTTATTGTAAAAATTCCTTTAGAGCCTCATTTTAATCATCTTCTTTATAATGATTGCAACCGTCACATCTCTTCTCAGAGATAAGCCGCCACCATTCCAGAAAGATTATTTCCGCTGCATTTTACAGTTTCAGCTTATTTCCTTATTGAATAGAAGACCGATTTTAATGTATCTCTATTATTTTGTGTTAAGAAACTGTTAATAATCTGTATTCATTTCATTCTTCTCATAAAATCCAGATCAACTATCTCCATTTCCCTTTGGAGGGTTGGAGCTTTCACCTCGCAATCTTGCATTTATTTCTTCAAATAAAACTTTTACCATCTCAGTCATATCATAGAAATCTTTTCTGAAAGTTTCCTCCTCTGAAGGAAGAGTTCCACGACCCTCATGATGAGCCATACTTGGTGAATATCTCCTTGAAGCTTGAGGTGATTTGGTAGTTCTCCTTCTTGACAGTTGAGAACTTGGCTCTTCAAGTTGACCTTCTCCTCTTGTAAGCTTCAACCTTGTAAGCATCAGAAAACAAAACACTTGCAAACAATCAAGCCTTAAAAAAAACCTATGCTCTGATACCAAATTGATCTAAAAATGAAGAAGACTTGTATATTTGGGAAAAAGGATCAATTTTCAAACACATAAATCAAATAGTTTTCAAACTTAATATGCATAGAATAACCAAAAAATAACAACCATCAGTAAACACATAACACAACAAATGATAAAGGAGTTCACCCCTCTCTTGGGATACATCTCCTGGTCCAACTTCCAATGGATCTTTTATATTATTTGCTCAAAGTGATAAAAACAATGCTTTACAGTGCTCAAAATGCCAAATAGATGGCTCCAATGGATCCAGAACATCCAAAAACCCTTAGTTGGTCTCTTTTTGCACCTGGTTTGGCCAAAAAATGAAGAAGTTATCTTTTTGGAAAATTTCCCTTTCACGCTTGCTATCTCTGGTTCTCCAATTTGCACTTGTGTGTACTAACCTGGCTCCCACAACGTTACTGGGCCAAAAACCCAACACCCACATAGATCCCACAAATCATGGCATAATGTCGAACCGTTAGCACATTTAGCGCCCCCTTGGGCAGAGGTGTTGGACACATGGGGGGCATATGGCCACGTCCTAGCGCTTAATCCATCCCCCATTGAAAAGGATGGATGTGGTGTTGAAAAGTGGTTGGGTGCTTGGATGGATGAACGTTGGATCAAAGGAAAAGTGGCATTCATTGTAGTGTCGGTTGAAAACCCTGCGTGATCTATGGTAAGGTTATATAGTAATACACATAACTGAGGGCTATGCGCTGGAGAGTTTCCTCACCACTAGTTATATGTTATGGTCGCATGGTGTGTAAAATGGGGGCTGGGGCTAGGCCCCGACCCTTTCCTCCACCAACCAAACCAAAATTGCAATTCAAATAAATATTTCAATGTATACGGTTAATAAACAAGCCATAGGTGGGCCGGTAGTTCAGGCCTTGCCAAAACTTTGACGTGTCCACCCGGAGGTTGGGGGTTTGACCCTCACAACTACCACAAATTTTATCAACTAGAGGGGTGCCACGTGGCACCATATTACTTGCCACCCTGATGCCATGTGTCAAGAAATCATTCACCCACGTATTTTCCACCTAGCCTGCCAACTCAGCACTGCCACATCATCCACCTGACAACTCAACACTTCCACATCACTGTACGGTCTTACAAAATGTATGTTCAGCTGCCACATTAGAACTGTAAAGAATGTACAGTCAACAAAATGTTTCCTGTTTGGAAAAATTAACAGAACACGATATCTCACGTGTCCATTTTGAAGCAATTATGAGCACTTTGATTTTTGAGAAAAATTTGATCCCCTGGATCACTAGAAGCCTGGGCCTTGAAGAGGGAGAAAGGGTCTCCAAAAAGCAAAGGGGCCAAGGTAGGTTTGGTTGGGAGGAGAGAGATGAGGGTGGTCAATACCTAGGCCAGGGGTGAAAGTAAGAAGTGCCTGGTTATCTCTTCAAAACATTTGGGGTGTCCACTTCGTAAGTTTAAAGGGATAAGTGTGTCTACTATGGCTAGACGTCAGGTAAACAAGGATAAGCTTAGTTGGCAGGGGTTAGTAAAGAAGAAGCTTCTTCTTTCCATGAATTTTTGAATAACACTTTCTCATCTTGGGAGGCTTGGTTGGCAAGATCCTAGTATCACAAGTGCTCATAGGTAGAAAAAAAGGTAGTCTATGAGGCAAAGGGAAGTGGTATGAGGGAAAAGGAAAACAATGACAGAAGAGGAGATTATGGAGGAAGTTCATGATTGAGTAGATAACCCATATTATTCTGAGACTATAAAAATTAATTACTTCAAGATAGACTAAACATATTGGATAGTCAAGGAAATGGTTGGGCAAGATTTGGAGAAGAACAAGAAGGAACAAAGGGACATTCTGCATGTACTCAATTTTTTTTTGGAAAAAATAGATTTATTCTACGAGTCCCAACATGGAATTCATTTCAATGTCACCCTTGGAGGTCAACGACCTAAGCAACAAGAACGAGCTTGTCAAGACAAAAAAAATTCCCAATTGATGTGGAAGAATAAGAAGAAATTGAGGGTTTGATTTAACTTCTTTATGGATGTGTTTATGCTTTAGTTCTCATAGTAGGCATAGTACATAAAACCTAGATAGATAGTGTTAGCAATATATGATCAATATCAAGAGTTATAGATATTTTTGGTGATATTAGACCTGATAACATTATGATGAAACCTAGTTAAATTCTCTCTGGAAGGAATTTGGTTTATGTTTTGGTACTTTCCTTCAGACATGTGTAACTCTATTTGGTATATAATAGAAAATCTTAGGATTTTTTAGGCTTTTTTTAGGTTAAGGTTAAAAAAATTATATTGATTTATTTTATTATATATTTTTAATTACTATAATTAATTTTTGTTTTTATGTATTTTAATTATTTTTAATTATGTAACGTCCCTCGGCCCATTCGAGGGACATTACGGTGAAGAATACTAACAAATACAACATTTTAATTCATTTACAATTAACTAATTTCCTATATAGATTTCAAATACGAATTAAAACAGATTTAGCTACCATCTAGTTCCATTAAATAAATGCATCTGCATCATGCTAAACATACATATGAATGTAGTAAATAGTTCATTACAACAAAATATATATCATTCTCATTTACAAAGATCATGCACAACAATTTATCTCATAAATACAAGACAAATAATAGATAAACACTTATCTTTCAACAATGGTTGTGCAACCAACTGCTTGGGATGGACATTGCACCGAACCATAGACTAATTGTTCCAAATCTCAATAGTCAGTCACCCCCGAGCTGAGGCTAGTAATCCACAAAATAGGGTGGTCTCTCACTGTCCACTCACAACTAATAAAAACTCACAAGCCTTTCATATCTTCATACCACTATCTCGATTTTCCACTAGCTTTCTTCCACTTGATTTGTCCAACCCATTGTAATGTCCCCAAATTTTGGACATTATTATATTACAGAGTGTTATTCCTACCAAAGTAGCCAGATGGGGATGACAGATATTTCAATAGCTATGGAGGGATTTTATTGGGCCCGACTTTCATCGTTCATCATATTTCATCATCAAGATCCATTCTGCACAACTTGTCTTTAGTTTTGTTGCATTCCAACGATTTTCGTAATTTTGAGTTATTATGAGTCATATTTTAATTAATTTCACTAAGAAGGTCATTTTGGGCATAATACTTTGAGAAACCTCTTAGTGTAATAGCTCATTGAAATCGGGAGGAAGAGCACTCTAGGATTAGATGATGAGAAGTGACTTTCAGTGATCGCAGAAGCCATAGGGATGAATAAATCACTTTGTAGAGGGAAAAAGGCCAATTAATTAATAAAGTGATTTAATTTAAGAATAATAAAAATAAAGTAAAAGTCACTTAGAGGGAAAAGGTGAAAAGGGGGGATAAAGGGGAGATAAGGGCCTCTATTCTCTCATTATGTTGATTATGTTGATTATCAGTTTGATGTATGGCTTCTTGCTGGACAGCCCATGATATTTGGGGGTTTTGAGGGAACAAACCCTAGAGATTAGCTCAGTGGTGAAATATTCCACCTTTCTTGATCCAATATTGGCCAAGGAGGTGAAATATTCCTCCATCACCATTCTACATAAGTTCAAAACTACTTCAACCATCAGTTTGTAAAGAAGGGCACATCATAGAGGGTTTTCTGCAAAGAGGGCACACCACTTAGCCAAGGGAGATTTAATTTGGTCTTAGGAGGTTGGTTTTGGACCAGATATCGATTGGGGACTCTTGGCCATCATCAGGGTGAACCTTTTGGCACTTGTGGGGGGCTTACAACTTCCATATTAATTTATTTTGATGGCTAGGCGAATTTCATGAAGGAGGGCCCATTAGGGTTTTGAGATCCCATGATTTATGAGAAGATTTTTCATCTAGAGCCAGGGGATATTCACATATGAGTTAACCATCATCATATCTACAAGTTGAAACCATTTCCCAAAGGTTTTATATAATCTTTTATTGTGCATATTTCAACAGGGAGAATTTTAGCACGAGGGCACATTTCTTGGTATGGTAGAATTGATTTTGGAGAATTATATCAATCATTTTGGGAAGCCATCATTAAGGTATCCTTGAGGATGATTACTCTTGAAATTTCCTTTCATTTTGAGTGCATTACAGCCATATTGTGTAGCTTTTATATTCCTTGGATCAGATCTAGAAATTACTTCCATGGACAACCATAAATTCTCAATAAATAAGCAAGGATTTTGAAGGTATTTGTGCTTTTTGTTAATGCCTTGTAAATTCCCAGAGGTTGTCAGGGTAGAAAAAATTTACAAGAGGTAAATTTATCCAACCACTTCGAAACTGGAATCTAGCCCTACCAGTTTCAGAGAGGGATTCCTCTGTATGATTTAGCTATGTTTTAACTTTAAGATATTAGGCTAGTTATATAAAATAAGATTGACTGGCTTGTTGTTTTTGTTAAGTTGGCTGAAGGGGATTTACACATCCATTGGGCTATGGGGTATGTATTATAAATATAGAAATCTAAACCAGAAACAAAAAGATTCTTTCATAGGGAAAGATAATGCATTCATTGAATTTTTAGCATTAAAGTGATGAATAGCAGAAGAGATAAGAACATCAATTAAAGTAAAGAAGCATTTAAGAATTTCTTCACTATAATATCAGAAGATAAACATTAAAACCTTTCAAAGTCGGAAAACAGGGTATACAAAGATAAATTCTGCAACATGCGTTACTTTTAAAAGATTAGATTGGAAAAACAATATGATGACTAAGTTAGAAGAACATTCAACATAGAAGAGAAAAACATCATCAATGAATAACAGGAGAGAATCCTGTGAAAAGGTTTCTTTGTATTAATGGAAGATCTCTTGAAAAAGATTACAGTCTTGTATCTTGTAGGGCGTAAAGATCAACCCTCAGTACTTCAAAGTTTGAAGTATTTATAATCAAATTACATACGACCCTATCATTAAAGAACCGGACGTGGAAAATCTAAATTTAGCTAACTAACTTAACAAGATACAAAAATTTAGGAAACTGCTTGATGACGTGTTTAAACTTCATGTTGATTTCTGGGGTGAACTGTTGGTGAGGCCTCTGCATGACCTCGTCTGACTAGATAGCTAACTAGGCTTGGACACCTCATCGACTACTTGATCAGATTTCAAATCTCTTCCCATCGAAGGTGATTGGGAACAGTGACTTTGAGTAATCTTCGGTATACTTCATCCATCTCTGTGTACTTGGAGAAAGTTGGCTTGATGATGAAGATGTATCGGATCTCATGTTGTATACTGATGTCTAACTATAAAGCATCTAAGAATGCCTTACCTGTGATACTGCCTTGTATTCCTGAGAATTTTGAACTATCCTTAGCCATAGTGGCTAGTTTCTTTTTGTAAATGGAAAGCATCATTAAATTATCATTTATAACTCTCATACCAGGAAGGCCTTTCTTCTGTAGAGCTTCGATCTTGCTAAGAAATCTTTGCACTCCTGTGTCCATGGTTTGGACCTTTTCCTTCAGCTCTATCATCAGTCCTCTCTTGGTCAAGACCTTCTTGACCTCAAGGATGGTCTCTGTCCTATCTTCTATTTTCAACTCCTCTAGCTCCTCTCTGGTTTTGGAATTCAGAAATTTGAAGATCTCAACAGCTTCTGTGGGCATCTCTCCCAGTTCTGCTCTTATCTTTTCAATAGCTTGTTGACTTATTTGTACCAACTCATTTTGCTCGAACATGATTTGTATCATCAGCCATATTTCATTCATGGACTTGGTGATGTCCATCCAGACACTTTCCTTGACCATGGAAAGTGTTTGGTCTGCCACTGTTTGCTTCTGAAGCTGTTGCAATTCCTGTTTAAGTTGGTCTGATGTTTGTTTTTTCTTGGACTAGCTAGTTTGGTAAGAATATTTGAGTTCCTAAAGGTTCTCAATCTCCTTTTTGAGTCTGCTAATCTCTGTCTCTTGCAAATTCATTTCTTCCATGGATTTAGCCAGTTCAACAATCTTCTCCAGGGTTGTCAGTGGAGTTTCCGAGGGAATTTCTGCCACAGATGATGTTCTCACTCCTGTGAGTGGAACTGTTCTTAGTGGAATGACCTCCATGGGCTTTGACTGCTCCTTCTCTTTCACTAGTTTTTCCAATTTCACTTCCATTTCCTTCAACTATGCATTCTGCTCCATGATGAGCTTGAGCATCTCATCCTTTTCCCCTTCTGTCTCAGCTATTTCCTTTGCTTGTGAATATTTTGTTGGTGGTAGTTTCAATTGTTTCCTTAGATATGCTATATCGACATTTTCTTTTTGAGCATCTCCTCGACTGCTTTCACATTCGACGGATCATATCTGATCTTGAGGACCAGTTTCTCCAACATCTTAATCCTGTTATCCTTGGCAAAGGATGATATTTTTTCTAACTTCAGTTGTGTCTGGACATTGTTCAGAGATACTTGTAACTTGGAGGCAGTAGTAGAAGCATGTGAAAATGTGGAGAAAACCATTTCTGTAGTTTTCTTATGCAGATGCATTTGATCAGCTGGATGCACATATTTAGTCTGAAATTTGAATGTTTCCCTTTTGCAATCGGTGATTACTTTTAGGTCTGGCATTTGTGCTTGCAGAAACACCATGTGCATTCTACTTTTCTCAGTGTCGAATGCAGACAACATTCTGTGTTGTGTAGTGGATGTTTGCTTCCAGAACTGAGCATACGTGCTGTTGGTCAGCGCCTGATTTTTCTTTCTGATCAAATCATACTTCTAAAAAATACTCAATTTCGATTCTATTTTGCTCGGCTATTTGGTTGGAGGAGTATCTGTAGGCTTCTTGGGAAATACTGAAGTCATGATTTGTTTTCTTCTTGTACTTATAAGTGACCGATCAACCTCCATAGTTGTAGTGGATTGAATTCCCTTTTCACCAGCCATGTCGGGTGCCTGACTAGTTTTTGGCCTCTTGGTGTGTAATTGGAACTCTTCAGACGATAATTCAGTAATAGAAGGTGAAGTGTCCTTCCTGGGCCTTTTCTCCTTGGGATCATGTGGCGTAGTCGTCTATGAGATAGTGACCGAAAGGTCCTGTTGTTCTGTCTCAACCAGAGTGTTTGGCTCCCATTCTGTTTGATTGGCAAACTTCTCTATCTCAGGCGTGGATGTGTGGACATATGGGAGATTCTTATTCTTAACTCTCATCTCTAAAATTATCCCAAAGGGGTCATAATGCCATATGAAGATAAAAAAAACTCCATTTCTTTTAACAATCTATCTGCTTCCTCCCCGATGCCTCAACTATTGTAGATGAATGATACTATTTTCCCTTTGATCCTAAGTTGTTGCTTCTTTTTCAGAGACACAAAATGTATGTCGTCTGAATTGATCATCTGCCTTATGTACTCAAGGGAAAATATCTTCACAGGCAGATACTTGGATAACTTGTATGGAGTCAATTTGCACCCATACACTCTAATCTCTCTGTGGTCCTGGTACAGGTACCAGTCTCCCATTTTTGTGAGGTCTGAAATGTGTAAGATCCTCTAAATTTCCTCATTTATTCTCAGCTCAAGTCTTCCACTGAGCATGCTCACCACAGGATGGTAGAACTGCTCGATAAATTGTTTGAGGATGAATTCTATAGAGTTGTGTATGAGCAGCGAAGTCCACACTATCACCACCTGTGGCCTCCCATCCTTGCCCATCTTTTGCATCGAAAAGGAGAATTTGTCCACTTGAAAGAATATGAACATGTAAGCTAGTATTGAGGAATACTGGAACATGCCTTCTGTGGCGAAATTTGAGAATTTCTCATGAATGTTGTCTACCAGGAAGGTGTTGTAGTCAAACTGAGTGGTGGGTCTCTCATCTATGGAGAAGATGGACAGAAAACCCAATATGGATTCATCCACCCATTGATCCAAAAAATACCCAAGCAGGGTGCAGAGCGATGAGATGACCTGGTTTCCCTTCACTAAGAACAGGGATGAAGGATATGGGGGATTTGTAGTGGGGAGCTGAGCGGCCTGTGGGAGAAAAAGTTTGAAAATTTGAGCTCTTTGGGGGAATGAACATTTCTGGTAGAGTTCTGTGATGATTTCAAGGTTGAAAGGTGAGGTAGATTCAGCTTTGGGTATCTGCATCATCTGATCAATGGTTTCTAGTGTAATGAAGAACAGAGTTTCTCCAGATGAAGAAACTATGGCTCTCTAGTCGGGAAGGTAATGAGCTTGGCATTTGAGGGCGAATTCGGAGAAATGGTGAACCTGGGGGAAAATATAAATGGGAAGGTTTGAATCCCAAAGCCCAATTTCATTGCTCTGGTCAAGGAAAACCTCTCTGAGCCATGACTACAAGTCCGTGAAGTCTAATTCGCATCTGGTGTCTGCGATTAAATGGTCTTTGTCAGCTAGAGGGATCCTGTCGAGGTCGATAGGGGGCGGGAGGAAAGGATTTCCCTCAGCTTATGTTCTCTTTGATTTTGGTGACATTGTTGTAAAAATACCTGCAAATCAAACAATTGTTAGTGGGGATGATGGTGGCTTTGGACAGTTGACTGTAACAGAGAGGAAAACGGGGAAAATATTCTCTGGTGCGGTGACAGGGTAAATGACGAGGGAATGAAGGGTGAAGGTAGTTTTGAGAAAATGGATACCCGTTGGGCATGGGAGATAGGCCAGTAGGTTAACGGATAAGCTATCCAGTAATGAATGGCCAACGGGTCATTTAGAGCATGAGATTGCATGTGTAATGACTGAATAATATGACCGGATGACGTGGCAGGGGTTGATTGGGGAGTAACCATGGTGAGAGGACTTGTAAAGGGTGAACAAGGGGAATGGACTAACAAAGTAATGAGATGTGACCTCTAGGGGAAAAATGTAGATAATGATGTCATGGGGTGACAAGGTATGTCAGACCTTCGGAGGCAGTGGGAGTCTGACCCAATAGATTACTACCATGTAGATAGAAAAGGGCCCACCAGAAAACATTCCATTCCAGACCCCCCCCCTCCGTTAAAGATAGATTGGTCGGGGGGGGGTCCGAAAAACACCAAGATCCATTGATTTGGATGCTTTCTTCTTAACTGTAGATCTGTGCATGATGTTTAGATTTCATTCCAAACC
>JASDQU010684126.1:72263-84724 GCA_032191745.1 Picea mariana | reverse complement strand
TATATCAGACAGAGAGATCCCTCTCTGAGTCTTGGAGGGCTAGATCCAAGACTCGAAGTGGTTCTGATGTTGCCTCTGTGATTGCCTTTCATCCTTGGGCAAATTACAGAGTGCTAACAGACAGGAAGCCATTAAAAACCTCATGAAAATAGTGGGAAGCCTTGTGCTTCCACAACGCATGGTACTAGAATGTTACTAGGTGGAATTCGCAGTTGACATTCTTGGACAGAGGTAGTTTCGGAAACCGAAAATAATGTGCTATTGAAAAAACTAAATAGGATGATATTAAAATTTCTTTTCCCTTTTGTAGCTTGACAATTGGGAAGAGATTTTATGGGAAATTAACTTGCCCCAATAAAAAATGGCTTGTTCATTGACTGTGAAATACAAAATATAAAGAGCCATGTGGGAAACAGTACCTGTGGACTCCTGTCCTGTTATTCTTGTAAATAACCAGGCAATTTCGCGAAATGGATTTCTGAATCAGCTAACCTACATGCTTGTAATATATTCAGGAACTAGATTCTAGTTTTCCAAAAATAGGGGCAAGAGGTCCAATCCGTTATTATGCTTTTCTAGGAACTATTTACAATCTTCTCCTTTGAACATCAATGTTGGCTACCGCAATTTCAGGATCTGGCGGAAGACCTGAGGTGACAAAGAAACAGAAGAGCGGTCCCACAGTGGAATAATTCTTTTCTCTATAATATATTTATCAACGCACCAAGAGACCAGGTCCTTACAGTAAAAAACTTCAAGGACACAACCTGCATGAGAAATCCCGGAGGTCCATATTACTTGGTTCTCTGTGATAGAGGTTGAGTAATAAGAAAATGCCTTGGACCAGTGGAATTTCTGGTCCTCGCGCCCGAAGATGTTCACTGTATCTCCAAAAAACTGTTGTCGAGCTGATGCCATAGGTTTATGAGAAGGTTTCTTTGCTACAGATGATGGCTTAAATGAATAGTTAGAGCCGATAATGTAACTTTTCACTAAATCTTGGTTAAATTATTATGAATGAAAAAGCTCCTCGAGACTTTCGTTGATTAATGATAATCTCTATTGGTTGTGCATGATGAAATGTTAGCAATAAAGTTTATTTATTGCATATTTAGAAATGTGAACGTGGCAGGTACGATGAAGAGCAATTAAGGAATGGAGGTTTCGTGAGCATGTGAAGGCCACACCATGTGAATGGTATTTCATGATTTTGAAATGAACAGTCAGAAGGGATAATATAATCCCCCCACAAATTTTGGTTTAATGCGCATCAATATGAGATGTCCTTGAGCCTTTCGCCCATCAATGACAATCTACACGGTTTCTGCATGATGACCTGTTAGAATTAAATGCCAGTAATTCCATATTTAGAAACAAGATATGTATATATGTATATATAAATTTTTATTTTCTTTTATTATAGACAAGTGCAAAGGTGATGGAGATGGCAGAGAGCAAAGAAACAATGGCAAGATCTGAAAAGTGATCGTACGAGATTCAAAAAAGGGTTACAGGGATAGTTAGGATAGCCGAGTGTTGCACGGTGAAATTTCATGTTTCAGAATTTTTGAGTGCAAAATGTGTAAAATTGAAGAGATCGTGATGGGGCAGTTCAGCGGTCGGTTTGTATATTTGTGGTGTTCTAGCAAAGTGGCTTAGTATGGAATATGGAAATTGTTAATTGCATTCATAGCAATAAGATCTTATATATAATTGCCAACTGCTAATTACAAAGGGGCGTGGGCACAGGAAATAACGACTGCAAACTGAATATTACTTCAACCCGCCAAACCGACATTCCTCCAAATAAATTTGAACAAATGGCGAAGTATGGAAAGCAGACATACGGGTTTCAAAATGGGGTGACAATAGTTCCACTAAATATGTGAAGACCCAACGGTTAAATTGTATTTCTCGGAAGTTTTCAGTGAAAAAATGTGCACTACAGAAGAGGGCATGATAGGTGGACCGTAATACGGAAAAGGGTATGATCTAAGAATGGTTGCAAATTTTTATATCTGTCAATGTGTATATTGTGGAGATCCGAATACTATTTGGAGGTCACAAAAAAGTATAAGTGCAATGTTGACCCGACCAACGCGCAAGTGCGCGTGTCAATTTGTATATCGGGGAACTCTGGGTGTCAGTTTTGGGACAGGGAACAATAGAGGGTCAATTTAAAGAAAGGCGGAAGGCAGTTTTGGTAAGCATGATTTCGTTTCAAAGAAGCCCCATTGTTGTAAAACCATGATGTTCTGCTAATTGTCAGCAAATGCATTGTTGAAGATTGATTTTATTGCAACGTGTGTGTGTGTGTAACTATGTTCTTGATACATTCTTCCATGACTGAGATCTCCCCTTGGCCGATGGCTACGATTATTTTGGCATTTCACATTCCATGAATTTTCACTGCATGAAGTCCATTCACTCCTCCACCCAGTCACTGAAATACCGAAACGCTCCCTTATCACAGATCAATGAGTTCAAACCTCTAAATATCCGACGACTCCAATCTTTTCAGGATTTCATCGATTGAGAGTCTCGACTCTTTCTCCTTGTATCCATGATTTTAGAAATGGCGATGGCGTCCATATGATGGTCCAGATCCTTCCCCGATCTGATGGTCATGATTGATATCGCGATTCACATTTCAGGTTCTGGGAATCTAGGGCCTCTGTCCTCCCAACTTGCAATGCCCGGTATCACGAAATGGACCAACGGTCCAAATATGTTTGTGATCAACGACTCTTATCCCTCTTGAACTTTGAGAGTGGAAAGTCTCTCGTCATTATCCTCCTTGAAACTCCACTTAATCCAACAGCTTGCAGGTTATCGTTGTTCCTCCCCAAAACTCTCCACTGTGCGTTCATGCTTTCGTGGATTTTCCCTCCTGGACATGTGTAGTGTTAAAGCCTGTGTAGTTGTCTCAAATAAGATGGTTGTTGACTCTCCACTGTGATCTGAATGTAAAAAACTCTCTTCCTCCTAATCTTTTAATCTCCCCGACTTAGAATATTTTCTAAGTCCTCGAAGGTTTTGCCTTTGCTTCTCCTGGGAAATGGATTCCTGGATCTCGACAACACTTTCCCAGAGTGTTATTCCTCCTGAGTTTCATTTGGTGCAGACTTCGATTTCCTACGCACTCCTTGTGTCTAAGGGATCTTGATAACTCAGATCCAAGGGATTTATCACAGAGAAATTCCTCCCAATCCCCTTGTGTTCCCTTCTAGTTCGATGCACACCTTGCAAATCTTTAAAAGAAGAGAAACAATTGAAACTAAAAAACTAACCTTCATAGTTGCCTACTCCCACACAAAGATTCATTCATTTGTTCATAAGAACAAAAATATCAGGAAATTGCAAACACTGGTCACACAACATGTATTTCGATCATTTTCCTTCTGTTATATTCACAAGTGTTGAAATGGATACAAAATACATTCAAATTATAGTAACTCAAAAACTGAGATCCCCTACTAACTCGTAATTCTCTCTTACAAATAATTTCTTTCTGTATTGCAGCTAACCCCACCTGGGCATACAAACTTCTACTTAACTCAAAAAGATTTCTAGTGTTTCCCCTTGCTACTTGCCTACTCTAAAATTCATCCTACGTTATCTTAGTTCAGTCGCATTCCAGAGCCATAGTGGAAACTCCTACTCCACTTGTGATTTTCAAAACATGCCTCAAAGGGTAAATTTTGTCACTAGTTCAAGCATGCCTCCAAAGGTAAATTATGGCGCTAAGTTAAGGCGGATTTTAAAATCGGCTGCAACTGCTAACATTGAAGTTCTGGAGGAACTCCCATGTGCTAAGTGGTCCTACCTCTACGTGCTTGCAAATGATGCTCCTGCATCATACTCCCCTTGACAAAAATTCATGGACTCCTGTCCATGAGCCCCTCTACTGATTTTCCCTGCTTCTAGATAGCAACTTCATTTTCCCAATAGGCATCTTCGATTCGATGTCCCTTCCATTTGACCAGGTACTCAAAATAGGTTTTCCTTCTAGTCTTCTTGCCAATCCTCTAATCAACAATTTTCTCCATCTGTGGATTTTCCGCCACATGCATCTGTTTCTCCCACTAAATCTTTCCTTGATCTTCTGATCCTTCTGTGTCATCTTTCCTGTAAGGATACAATTCTGAAACATTGAATATGGGTGAAACTCTCGCACCATATGGTAGCTCAATCTCATAGTTGTTTGCATCAAACTTCCTCAAGATCTTATAGGGCGCTATGTTTTTCATCTTCAACTTGTTATATGTTCCTCTAGGAAGCCTTTCCTTCTTGAGATGTTCTAAGAACTGATCTCCTACTTCAAATTGAAGCTCCCTGTGATGATTATCATCTCTATCCTTGTATTTCTGGTTAGAACTCTGTAACTATCCTCTGATCTGGCTATGGAGTTTTTGCATTTCAGCAGCAAAATATTCCGTTGCAACGCTTCTAATCTCGCTCTGTTCCAAGTCTCTCAACTCAGACACTCCCCTAGGTTGCATTCCATATAGTATTTGGAATGGGATACTTCTAGTGCTCCTGTTTGGTGAGTCATTGTATGCAAACTCTGTTTGTGGCAGAATCTGATCCCACTGGTTATGATGTTCAGTAACCAGACTCCTCAATAAGTTTCCCAAACTTCTATTTACCACCTCAGTCTACCCATCTGTTTGAGGGTGATAAGTTGAGCTAAAGGAAAAATTTGTCCCCATCTTCTTCCACAACGTCCTCCAAAAGTGACCAACAAATTTTGTGTCTCTGTCTGAGACAATGCTCCTGGGTAGGTCGTGAAGTCTCACAACTTCTTTGAAAAACATATTTGCAACATGTGTTGCATCACTGGTCTTCTGGCATGGGATGAAATGTGTCATATTTGAAAATCTATCCACCACCACAAATATGGAATTGAATCCTCTTTGCGTTCTTGGCAATCCTAACACAAAATCCATGCTTATTGCATCCCAAGGTCTCTCTGGTATTGGCAATGGTTGATACAATCCAGTGTTTTTTTTTCCCCTTTGCATGTTGGCAGATTGTACATCTGTTCACAAACTTTGTCACCTCTACTCTCATACCTGGCCAATAGTATGAACTGCTCAACTGTGCAACGTTTTATCATGGCCAAAATGTTCATCCAATCCTCCACTATGCTTCTCCTTCAGAAGATTATCCCTCATCGAGAATTTTGGTATGCACAACTGATTTCCTCTTAACAACAGTCCTTCGTGAACCATGTAATGTGTCCACTAACTTCTATCTCTCAGTACAGGGTTTGTACATGCTTCATATACTTCCTTGAAGTCTAGGTCATCACAATACATATCCTTAAGGTGTTCAAACCCCAAGGTCTTCACCTGGAATTCCTGCAGAATTAAACATCTCCTGCTTAATGCATCAACAACCTTGTTAGCATTCCCAGTAATATATTTTATGACAAAAGTAAAATTTTGCATAAATTCAACCCATTATGCATGCCTCTAATTCAATTTTTCTTGTCTGGTTATGAATTGTAAATCTTGGTTATCGCTATACAAGACAAATTCTTGTGGGACAAGATAATGTCTCCATTTGTTCAAGGCTTGAATTATGGAATAAAACTTCTTTTCATATGTGGAGTACTTCCTCTTAGTTTCATTCAACTTCTCATTGAAATAGGAAACAAGTATGTTATCCTGACTCAAAACTATTCCTATTGAAACTCCACTTGCATCACATCTTACCTGAAATGTCTTTTCAAAATTCAGCAAGGCCAGAATTCATCATTCTGTTATCTTCTCCTTCAGTATATTGAAGCTCCTTTTGGCCTCCTCTGTCCATTTAAATGACTTGTTCTTTTTCTTCACCGTATCCATCATAGGTGCACAAAGCCCACTGAATTCTCTGATGAACTTCCTATATAAGCTTGCTAGTCCATGGAAGCTCCTTACCTTGAACATGCTTCTTGTTGAGGGCCATTCTCTAATCGCTTTCACCTTCTTTGGATCCATTCTCAATTTATTCGAAGAGATCATAAACCCAAGTAAATGAGTTATGTTTTCATAAAAGAGGACTTCTTTAGATTTATCAACAGCTTTTGTTGTGGTAGCCTCCTCATCACTAGCGTTAGGTGCCTCAAATGCTCCTCTTTAGGCCTGCTAAAAATTAGTATATCGTCTAGATATACAACCATGAACTTACCAATGAAATTTTTTAGAATTTCGTTCATCAACCTCATAAAAGTGCTCGGGGCATTCGTCAATCCAAATGGCATAACCAACCATTCATACAGACCTTCATTTGTCTTAAAGGATGTTTTCCATTCATCACCTTCTCTCATCCTGATCTGGTGATACCCACTTTTCAGATCTATCTTAGAAAAGAAATTTGCTCCACTTAAGCAATCCATTAAATCATCCATTCTCGGTAAAGGAAATATGTACCTAATGGTGATATTGTTGATGGCTCTCAAGTCTATGCACATTCTCCATCCTCCATCTTTCTTTGGGCTCAATACAGTTGGTACTGCGCATGGGCTCAAACTCTCCCTGACCAAACCCTTATCTAGCAACTCTTGGAATTGGTTCTTCACCTCCTCATTCTCTCGAGGTGTCAATCCGTATGCTTATTTGTTTGACAGACTTGCTCCTGGTATCAAGTCGATATGATGACTGATACTTCTAATAGGCGACAATGAGTTAGGTATCAATTCTCTAACTTCTTCCAACAAGTCATCCATCGATGTACTCATAAGGATAACTCTAATCTTTATTACTACATTGAACTGCATCTCTTGTTCTTCCTTGAATTCCTTCAGTAGTTTCTTCCCATTCATGAGAAGTATGCTGGTGTTGGCTTTTTCTTTCACTCTTTTCTCCTCTATTGGCAACAACATATGCTTCCTACCATGCTTCTCCAATGTGTATGTGTTTTTTCTCCCGTCATGAATGACATTTATGTCAAACTTCCATGGTCTTCCCAATAGAATATGGCATACATCCATGGGAATTACATCACACAGGATTTCATATTTGTAACCTCCTATCTTAATTTCAACCAGACATTCTTTAGTAATCGTTACCTGGTGTCCTTTTTGCAACCATGAGACTTTGTATGGCCTTGGGTGTGCAGTTGTCTTCAGCTCCAATTTCTCCACCATCTCTGTGGATACTAGGTTTTCAGTGCTCCCGCTGTCAACGATTACCTTGCATACTTTGTCCTTAGTCTTGCAAGCTTTCTTGAAGAGACTATTTCTCTGTACTAGCTTTTCAATTTCTACCTCTGGTTTCAAGAGAACTTTTTTCAACATCAGGGATGCTCCATCCTCTGCTCCCTTTGCTTCAACATATCATCATTAGGCTTTTGAAATGTGAGCTTCTCCTCCTTCTTTCTTCTTCTCGGGACATTCCCAAGACATGTGTCCTGTCTTTCCATAGGCATAACATCTTATTCCTCCTCTGCCTCTTCCTCTAGAAGAGTTTCTTCCACCACTGTCTTTCTCGGGAACTTCCTCCTCTTTCCGAGTGACTGTGTGGTTTCTCAGCCTCATCCTTAGACTGATGTGTCCTATCACGGTTAAACCCCTTGCTCTTGCTTGAGACCAAGATTTTACCTCTTCCTCGTTGGTTCTGTTTTCGGGCCAGCTTCTCCTCTTCCTTCAGCGCAAACTATAAAACATCTTCCATGGTTCTGACCGGGATCATGTTGAGCTCATCCTGGATTTAATACCTCAAGCCATTTATGTACCTGGAAACTTTCTCCTCATCTTTCTCTCTTCGTCCAGTTCTAATGTTCATCCTGTAGAACTCCTCAGTGTACTCCTTAACCGTCATAATTTTCTGTCTTGGGTTTTGCAACTTCCTAAACAAATTTATCTGATAATCTATGGGCATGAACTTAGCCTTCAGTTTGGATACCATTTTGTCCCAACTCTTTATCCTATGTTTTCCTTTGCTTCTTCTCTCATCCTGTAGTTCATCCCACCACAGTGTTGCATGCCCTTTTAGCCTGGTGACTCCCTGCTTCACCTTTTTCTCCTCATCGACATCTTCATAGTTGAAGTGTTTGTCCATGGATCTTATCCAATCCAACAACTCCTCCACATCTAGATTGCCTTCGTACATTGGGACCTTTATCTTGGCCCTGCCTCCTAATCTGGAAATTTCTCTCCGTAAGCGTCCTTCGAGATCGTCTCCTCCTGCAACTTCTTCGACTTCTATTTATTCACTCTCTGCATCGTTGATATCTCCAATATCAGGTTCTCTTCTCTTCGCTGCTTCCATCACTTCCAATATGGCGCAAAGTTATCGCATCTCCCTCTCTATAACATGGTTGGCTAAAGGTGGCTCTCATCTCCTTGGCGACATTGTGTTGACTAACTGCACACACACAAAGTAAAACTTCGATTTCTTTGTCTCTTCCTCTTTTTATTTCACCTGAAATCTATAGACAAAGAATGATCAGCTCTGATACCACCTGATGCAGACCCCCCACACCTCCTAAGGGATACGTGACCTCCTGGTTAGGATCTTTGATTCTGGAGCCAAAACGGCTCTTCTGGTCCTGAGCTGGAACTTCTATCTCCAAGTCCACAGGTCCATCTCTTTGTTTTACCCATGCTACCAATCACTAGGATCACACTCTCTACTCCTCGTGACCGTACAAACGACCACAAGCTTAGCCCAAAAGGCGCATCACGTTTCTTGCTTTCAGGATTTCCAATGTAGGGAATCCTCGGCGCGGACCCCTCTGAGTCCCGAAACCCCAATAGGCTAACGGAGGTTAGCTCATCCCCTTTCTCAATCCACGTGACCACGTGCTCATGACCATGAGCTTCACCACAAGCGTGTCTGACTCCTCCAAGTCCCAATCGCCAAAATTGCGATGGCATGAGATCTACGGCTCAGATCTACCCTTGGCCGATGACTACGATTATTTCGGCGTTTCGCGACTTCACACTACACAAAGTCTATTTTCTCCTCCACCCGGTCGCCGAAATACTAAAATTCTCCCTCATCGTAGATCAACGGCTTCAAACCTTTGAAGATCTAACGACTCTAATCTTTTCAGCATTTCACCAGTTGAGAGTCTCAGATCTTGCTCCTTGTATCCCTGATTGCCAAAATGGTGATGGAGCTGATCTGACGATCAAGATCCTTCCCTGATCCGATGGTCATGATCAATATCGGGATTCATGTTTTGGGTTTGGGGAATCCATGGCCTTTGTCCTCCCAACTCCTGATGCCCGGTATCACGAAATGGACCAATGGTCCGGATCTATTTGGGATCAACGACTCTTATCCCTACTGAAATTTGAGAAAGGAAAATCTCTCGCCATTATCCTCCTCGAAATCCAATTGATCCAATAGATTGTGGGTTATTGATGTTCCTCCTCGAAACTCTCCACCATCCGTTCAGGCTTCCATGGATTTTGCCTCCTAGACATACACAGTGTTAAAGCCTACGTAGTTGTCTTGAATCAGACAGTTGTTGACTCTCCACTGTGATATGACAGTCAAAAATTCTCTTCCTCCTGATATTTTAATCTCCTCGACTTAGAAGATTTTCTAAGCCCTCGAAGGTTTCACCTTCGCTTCTCCTAGGAAATGGATTCCTAGATCTCAACAACACTTTCCCAGAGTGTTATTCCTCCTGAGTTTCGTCTGGTGCAGACTTCGATTTCCCGTGCACTCCTTGCATCTAAGCGATCTCAATAAATCAGATCCAAGGGATTTCTCACTGATAAATTCCTCCCAATCCCCTTGTGTTCCCTTCTAGTTTGATGCACACCTTGTAAAGCATTAAATGAAGAGAAACAATTGAAACTGAAAAACTAACATTCACAGTTCCCTACTCCCCCATAGAGATTCATTCACTTGTTCATAAGAACATAAATATCAGGAAATTGCAAACACTAGTCACACAACATGTATTTGGATCAATTTTCCTTCTGTTATATTCACAAGTGCCGAAATAGCTACAAAATACATTCAAATTACAGTAACTCAAAAATTGAGATCCCCTGCTAACTCACAGTTCTCTCTTACAACTAATTTCTTTCTGTATTACAGCTAAGCCCATCTGGGCATACAAACTTCTACTTAACTCAAAAAAATTTCTATCATTTCCCCTAGCTACTTGCCTACTCTAAAATTCATCCTACGCTATCTTAGTTCAGTCGCATTCCAAAGCCGTAGTGGAAACTCCTACTTCGCTTTTGATTTTCAAAACGTGCCTCAAAGGGTAAATTTCGACACTAGTTCAAACATGACTCCAAAGGTAAATTCTGGTGTTGAGTTAAGGTGGATTTCAAAATCAGCTGCAACTGCTAACATTGAAGTTTTGGAAGAACTCCCATGTGCTGAGTGGTCTTGCCTTTGCATGCTTGCCAACGATGCTCCTGCATCATATCTCCTCGACCCTTTCGTTGATCAATGACAATTTCCAAGGTTCATGCAAAATGAGTTGTCACCATCATATCTCACTAATTGCACAATTAGAAAAAAGTCCGAAGGTGGCGGTGACAGGGAAAAGAGATTAAGAATTAGAAATTTCTTAAAATCACCAACCTGTTGGCGCACAAAAAAAATGATTGCATCGCCTTTGAAATGAATACTTGGAAAGGATAACATACTTGTGCGAAAATCTTAGTTTAATTCGTAGTAATGACAAATCTTCTTTGGATTTCTGGACATTAATGACAATCTTAACAGTTCCTGCAGGATGACTACTAGCATTAAAGCTTAATTATTGCAATTCTGAAAACAAGTACGAAGGCAGCGGTGATGGAGAAACCGATTCCAAGAAATACCAAAGTATGGAAAGCGGTCGAGCAGGTTACAAAATAAAAACAACGGAAGATATATCCAGGAGACATGAAGGGCCGATGGTCATATTGTATCTCAGTGACAGATATCGGCTGTCAATTTGTATGTCACAGAATTTGTAAATTGAGAAGTGGACCTATAGGTTGGTTGGCTCAACATTGCACTTTCATTGTTCTGTGTCCTCCAAATATCACTTGAATTTCCGCGATATACAAATTGATAGATGAAATCGAGTGCTGGCGGGTTCAAGATTGCCATTGTTTATGGATGGCAATCCCTATCAAGTATCTAACATATCTAAAAACATTATTTTCAATACTAAATTATTAATATTGCATATTGATATTGCATAATTTTATTAGACGAGAAAGTTTGTACAATCTGGTCGGGCGAGTTATTTAAAAGTTTTGCAACAAACGAACAATTCATAGTAAACATGTACTTTTATAAAGTATGGACATGAGATTTTATAGAGCATATGAAGATCCCTCATTCCATACTTAGGCACTTTTTTGATTGCGGGTTCTCAACCTGGCGGGCTGAAAAATGAGCCTCTATTGTTCCATGTCCTACAAATAGCACCTACACTTCCATGATATACAAATTGACAGGCAGACTTATGGGTTGGTTGGTTCATTGTTGCACTTTTATTGTCCCGTACCGATTCCGTATTAATTCCATATTTAGCCACTTTTTTGGATCAGGGGTTGTCGGGCTGGCAGGAAAAAAAGTGGGCATCTATTGTTCCATGCTCTACAAATAACACCCACAATTCCGTGATATACAAATTCACAAGCGGACCTGCGGTAAATTATTATTGTTAGATATTGATATTGCATAATTTAATTAGACGAGAAAGTTTGTACAATCTGGTCGACCGAGTGATATAAAAGTATTCCGACAAATGAGCAATACATAGTAAACATGTACTTTTATAAAGTATGGACATGACATTCTATAGAACATATGTGAATCCCTCATTCCATACTTGGGCACTTTTTGGATCGCGGGTTCGCGGCCTTGTGGGATGAAAATTGAGTATCTATTGTTCTGTGTCCTACAAATAGCACCTACACTTCCACGATATACAAATTGACATCCGAACTTGCGGAGATGAGTCTCTATATAAAGTATGGACAGGATATTTTATAGAGCATATGTGGATCCCTCATTCCTTACTTAGGCACCTTTTTGATCGCGGGTCCACCACCTGACGAGCTGAAAATAGAGTCTCTATTGTTCTGTGTCCTACAAATAGCACCCAGACTTCCACGATATACAAATTGATAGGAGGACCTATGGGCTGCTTGGCTAAATATTGCATTTGTATTTTTCTAGAACATATGTGGATCTGTCATTCCATACTTGGACACTTTTTGGATCGTGGGTTCATGGCCTGGTGGGCTGAAAATTAAGTATCTATCGTTTCGTGTCATACAAATAGCACTTAGACTTCTTCGATATACAAATTGACAAGCGGCCTTGTGGACATGAGTCTCTATATAAAGTATGGACATGAGATTTTATAGAACAAATGCGGATCCCTCATTCCATAGTTAGGCACTTTTTGGATTGCGGGTTTGCGGCCTGGCGGGTCGAAAATAGAGTCTCTATTATTCTGTGTCCTACAAATAGCACCCAGACTTCCGCGATTTAAAA
>JASDQU010684126.1:0-16193 GCA_032191745.1 Picea mariana | reverse complement strand
TTCTTTTGCCCTGGGTATGATATCAGACTCTTCGATCTGATAAGGCTAGTCACTCTATATATAAGTTTGTGTGATTTATTTTCTGTGTGTAAAGAATCTAGTGCTGTATCAAGAGTCTCGGGCCCTTTAAAGGCAGGGTTTCCACTCTTGCGAAACACTTTTGAGGCCGTATCAGTAGTCTCGGGCTCTTTAAAGGCAGAGTTTCCACTACTGCGACCTCCTAACAGATTTACTAGTTTCTGCCTGAGCAGTTGGCCATGAGCCTATCTGACATCCTCTCTCTCCGGAGCAGAGGACTAAGATTGAACGCCTTGCTTTCCTGTGCAGAAATAGTATATTCTACTACTATGGATTCTAGAACAATGTCTTTTAGAGAAGTAAGAAATGCTGAAGAAAGTACTTCTGAACTTGACTATGTAAATAACTTAGATTCTATGTTTGCTTTCAATAGATCCCAAAGCATAAACCATGCTAGCATAAAAGAAGTAGAAACTCAGCCTCAAGCAGAATGGAAATTACCCCCCATTTCTCCCAGCCGTGTTTATCAAGATTTGAACATGTTTCATCTTAAGGCTGTAACAAGAGTAATCATAAAAGAACCAATAAGAAGAATTCAGCAAAATAGTGATGTCAGTCAAACAATTTCCCTAATAAATGCCAAAGAAATCCAAAAAGAGGCTAAAAGGCATGGAACAAATTATCTACATTTTGGATGTATAAGAATTGGAATCAGCCCACTAGTACATAAAAGGAATAGACTCTTATGTTTTATGTACAGTAAGGGATATGACCCACAACAAATTTACTGATTCCTTGATTGGGGGAATAGTGGCCCCTCTGTCTAATGGGCCTATCTATTTTGACTGTTATCCAAATTTTTCTGCTTATACTTTTGATGAGAATATTGAAAATATTCTAAAACTCCAGATTAGAACAACTGGATTTGACACGTGTCCTACCAGGACAAATATTTATGTCCAAGTTAGGGGATGCTTCAAACATACTAATACTCTATTCCCAGCAGTATTGCATACCCCTAGTAAAGAATCTCAATCCAGTACTCTGGTGCTAACAGACCCTTTGAACCAAAAAATGGATCATGACTTGATAAAATGGGAAAACCTATCCTTCCCAACTGACTGGGTTATTGATACTCCCAAAGCACCAATCTCGATATCCATCACCTCTGGTCAAATAAAAGAAACTACCAGTTCTGCAGTCATATCCTTTCCTCAAAGAAATTTTCCCAAATCAGTTTCTTGTACAAAAAATAATTTGAATCCCTCATTCCCTACTTCATCCTTCTGTCTAGATGCCTCCCTCCAGTCCTTGGCAAATCAGGTTGGCCAAATCCCCTTTGCAGTAAAATGCTTTGATTGTGGAGAACTTATCACATTGTCCACTATTTCTGAATTTAAATAAAATGAAAGAGTCCAGTTTGAACATGCAAATCACAATCCTAGGAAAAAATTGCCTCCACCAACTTCTACTGCAAAAGATCAGTGCCCCCATCCCTAGTGTTCTGACATTCCTTTTCCACATGATTCTCATGTCTTAGTTATCCAAGGCAATTCCTGTACAGAAATAAATCAGAGAAGACAAGCATATCTTCCTGGCGACATGAGAAGACCTTCCTCTCCAGAAATCAAAAAATTCTTATCACTTTATAAAGGATGCAGGAAAAATATAGCAAGAGACGAATGGATGAAAGAAATGATAAATTGGGATTTATTTACTCATCCAAAAGCCGAAAATTTTGCCAAAAATTCTTCAAATGAAGAAAAATTAAGGCTAGCCCGTGAATGGAAAAAATTCATGGACTCTGAAGAACTGTTCATTTCTTTCTATGAATGGAATTCCTTTCATAAAAGGTTAAGAAAACCCCACTCAAGGCCTTTAGTCCTCCAAAAAGAAAAATCCATATGCTACCCTGTCCAAACCCTCTCAGTATCAGACCTTGGAAGAGAAATTAACAGACTAAAAAGAGCTATCAAATAAAGCTCTGAATAGAACGAAGAAGATCATGAACATAATCTCCAAATTGAACACCATAAATTTCAACCTCACGAACGAATTAAGCAATATTAAGATATTAAGTACAAATAATTAGTTTGGCTTTTAATAAGTGATAAATAAATTAAAAATTAATTATTGGTGTTTAAAATTTAAGGTTAACTCAAGGATCGATGATACCATCGGTATTGTGAACACACATGTGGTGTTGTAGGGGATCGACTTGATTTCTTGGGAGTATGGTACATCTGGAGACTTGAGTGAGGATCCAACTTCGAGTGGAAAGGGTAGAAAATCAACATTATATGATCTCGTATAGGCCCATCCCATGCAAGGAGGTGATGACAGTTAGTGGTGGTTTATCTAGTGGGATTACTTAGCCATCATTGATGAAGAAGGAGAAGGTTCGAGAAGAGAGAATGGAGATTACCTTGGGAAATTATGCAAAGGTGAGGGGAAGGTTCACAATGCAGGGCCGGTGGGTTATGTGTGCAGTCCAGATAACAGGAGGGTGGTTCGTAAAGGACCTCATAATGTAGACAAACAAGAGTTGAAGGTTTGTTTCTGCATAATCGGGGGAATTTTTCTGATGCATCTATGGGTTAGACAGGGATTAGAACCCTGGGTATAGAAGAGGGAGAAAGGGTATATGAAAAGAAAAGGGGCCAGGGCAGGTTTGGTTGGGCAGTGCGAGTTAAGGGTGGTCAATACCTAGACCAGGGGTGCAAGTAAGAAGTGTTTGGTTAGCTCTTTAAAAATAGTGGGGTGTATTCCTTGTAAATTTAGGGGGATAAGTGTGTCTAGTATGACTAGACGTCTCATAAACAATGATAAGCTTAGGTGGCAGGGGGTAGTAAAGAAGAATCTTATTATTTCCAAAAATCTATGAATAACACTTGCTCAGATCATGAGGCTTGGCTAGAAAGATCTTGGTATCACAAGTTCTCATAGGTAGAAAAAAAGGTAGTCGATGAGGCAGAGATAAGTGGTCTAAGGGAAAGGAAAACAGTGACAAAAGAGGAGATTATGGAGGCATTTCATGATTGAGTAGATAACCCATATTATTCGAGGACTAGAAAAACTAAGTATTTCGAGATAAAATAAACATATTGTATAGTCAAGGAAATGGTCCGGAAATCTTTAGAAAAGATCAAGAAGGAACAAAGAGACATTCTACATGCATTCATATTTTTTTTAGGAAAAAATTGAGTTATTTTACAAGTCCTAGCATAAAATTCCTGGAGGTGAGGGACCTAAACAACAAGAATGAGCTCGTCATGATAAAAAATTTCCCAAGAAGAAATTGAGGCTTTGATTTAGCTTCTTTATGGATGTTTTTATGCTTTAGTTCTCATAGTAGGTGTAGACTACATAAAACCTAGATAGATAGCGCTAGCAATATATGATCAATCTTGAGGCATATATATATTCTTGGTGACATCATACCTAATAAAATTATGATGAAAACCTGGTTAAATTCTCTCTGGAAGGAGGTTTTTTTTTTTTTTGGTAGTTTCCCCAGAGAGGTGTAACTTTATTTTGTATAAAAAAAAATATTAATTTATTTTATTATATATTTTTAATTATTATAATTAATTTTTTAATTTTCTTTTACGTATTTTAGTTATTTTTAATTATGTAACGTCCTTCGACCCATCTAAGAGACATTACGGTGCAAAATAATCACAAATACGAAATTTATGATAACTAATTTAATTCATTTACAGTTAACTAATTTTCTGTAGCTTTCAATTACGAACTAAAACATATTTATATACCATCTAGTTCCATAAAATAGATGCATCTGCAACATGCTAAACACACACATGAATGTAGTAAATAGTTCATTACAAGAACACATATATCATTCTCATTTACAAAGACCATGCACAACAATTTAGCTCATAAATAAAAGACAAAAAATATATAAACACTTATCTTTTAACAATCGTTGTGCAACCGGATACTTGGGACAAACGTTCCTCCCAACCGTAGACTGACTATTCCAAATAGCAACAACCAATCACCACCGAGCTGAGGCTAATAATCCACAAAATATAGTGGTCTCTCACTATCCACTCACAGCTAAGAAAAACTCACAACCCACTGATATCTTCATACAACTATCTTGATTTTCCACTAGCTCTCTTCCACTTGACCTGTCAAACCCAAGGAATGTACCCCTTCATTGGTCTCAATCCCTTGGGTGTCTCATTCATTTATGAGGGTTTCTCTGACACATGTAGATAGGAATATCTGAGCTGGGAACTCAAGGGAACCTGCTGCTAGGAAAACTACCAGCAAATAACAATAAACACTTGTTGCTTTAGTGAAACTCACTCATGAGTTCACTCTTTAGGCTTGAAAACCTAGTTCTTCAGTTTCCAGCTCCAAATATGATCCAATACACTCCAAATTTCTCTAGAACTCACCCTCCATGGTTGCACCACCTCCAAGATCTCTTTCTTGCTCTCTACTTGCTCCTCATGCACAAAATGTGACTCACTAAAACTGTTGTCCCAATCCATACAAATTTCCTCTCTTTGGCTTGTTTTTCTTGACTCACAGTCTTCCTCAAGATGATTGTACTCAACCCCCATGTGCCCAATAAATTTGGGATGTGACCACCTACACCCACCCTCTTACATGTATTCAATGATTGACTTTGAGAACACTCAATCATAAATTACTCATGAATTAATATACATGAGTAATTTCCCCTTGGACTCCTCTTGGCCATGCTCCTAGACACTCCCCTCTCTTCTAGATTAATTCGGCCCCTATCTCTTTCCATGTCCCCTTAGCAACTGACATCACATTTTTATGATTAAAAACATAGAAATACAATTCACATATTACATACATTATATCTATATAATCATTAATTAAATTGAGGATTATAGTGGGGATGTTACAAATTATTTATATATTTTAATTTATTTACATTATATATCTCATTTACAATGTATTTTAAAATCATGCACTAAAAAGTTTTATTAGTTATTTTATAATATAATTAAAAAATATAAATTTTAAATTTTAATTCTATTTAATATTTAGAAATATTTGCAATGTCTCGAATGATATTTTACATATAATCAATCTCAAAAAATGTGCTGATTTTGGAACATTTTTTTTAACATAAAATTTCAATTTCAATAAAATTTAATTTTCAAATATATTTTCTAGGAAAAAGTTTTAACAAACTTAATAAATCATTAAAGGAATGTATGGTATTTCTCAAATGAATAATTGTTCATCCATTTATAAGATCACCTTAGTAAGAGTCCTATAAGTTGTGTAATATTGTCACTAAAACAAGGGAAATAGCTATAAAGAAACTAGTCCATGCCTCATTCAACAATAAAAAGTTTTTTGTGAAGTGAAATTTGGTTATATTAAACAATAAACTCTATTTATATGAAGTCGTTTTTGAAACCGATCCAACTAAAAATTCGCTAAATCATAACTATTGGGAACATGGTTAGTATTCTATTCATAAAGTAGAAAAATAATATATTAAAACCATTATAAAAAAATCTTATTGTCTTTATGTTCAGTTATTATTTTAATGAGGAGAATACAACATAAGATAAATAATGACTTTACAAATCAATACTTACTCAAAAATTGCTCTCTTATTAGTCCCTACCGAAGGTGTAGAGGGATTATAGCGAACGATAATTCGTTGACTTCATATTGGTTTGTCCTTTGACCACAAATATTTGCATAATATCTATTGTTGGAGCTAGGGAACTAAGAACTTTGATTTTTATATAATAAAAAATAGCATATATGTCATGATCTGATTGGATAACAGTTTGGAGGTTTTATTGCCAGCTTCTCTATTCCCAATGTTGTATATGTTACCATATCCAATTTTTTTTATCATATATGGTCTTTCTGAGTTGTTATTAGTTCCCTGTTTTTTTCTTGCAATGTTTGCATATCCAAAGTTTTGAAGATATATAGTCAGTTTTTTATAAGTTTTGTCTTTTGAATTTTTTTTTTTTTACTTAAAGAGGTTCTATTATTCGAACTATTGTTACTAATTTTCCTTTTATTATTATTTTATAAAATAATATAATCAATGTTTTTTTTTTGTATGTAACAGAGCTGGCACACTGCATTCTTTCTTAAATGTTTATAGAATAGTTCTAACAGACTTAAATGTTTACCTAACAGGCTTCACAACCTTAAATGTTTACTTAGCAGGCCTGTTACAATACATTTTTTCCTATTTTTTTTATATGCAATGTTCTCTGCAGTCAATGTGGGAAATATTGTTCTTCGACAACATTGTTGGTTCACTGGTTCATGCTTGCTTCTTGTATGTTCACTGATTTCTTATTTTCCTACATCTACTGTTCTTGTTTTCCTATTGGTCTTGTTGCAGTTTTCACGCTTGGGGTTATGCAACAACAATTGGAATTTCCCTTCTTTCATTCCCCATTGACGTGCGGGTTTGGGTGCCGTGTTTATTTTCACTTGATATTTACAGTTTGCAGGTGGGAAATTTGACTACTGGGGATGCCTGGGTCGAAATCCTCTTCCAAAACATCTTTGTAATATGATTCCCTATTACGATGCATTGTTGTTTATGTGATGGAGGTAGGTTCTGTGTGTAACATTGGCCTTTGGATGGTCTTCCCAGCTTTGAATTTTACGTGACAAGTCTCATAGCCTAAACTATTTGGTTAACAGATGTGTTGCAATACATTTTCCTTCGAATGTTTTGATACAATCTTGTGTGCAGTGAATTTGGCCAATATTGTTCTTCATCGACATTCCTGGTCGACTGGTTGGTTCTTTCTTTTTTTGTTTGTTGGGTGCTGCTTATTGTTATTTGATTCAACTTTGCAGGGTTCGGGTCCTGTGGCTATAGTTGGGCCTTTTGGTGTTTCTTAACTGAGTTGTTATTTGTTGCTTGCTCTTGTTTACTTAAGCTTTGTGATGTTGGGGTGCTGCATCTGTAGTTGGGTATGTTCTTACATTTTTTGCAGTTGGCTCCCCAGAAAATACTATTAAGATAAAATAATATGCAAAATTTTGCAGTTGATGTAAATTGCATCTCCTACGGCTTCAACTCGTGCTTGTCGGGCTCCAACTATATTTCATCGCCGACGATGTTTTTTACCATGGTTAATGTCTTCCTATGCCTTCATAGTTATGAGAGTAAGTATTTTTGTCTGAATGGTAAAGTTCTTTTCTCGCTTTCGTTTTCCTCTTGTAAACTTTCCCTTTTTTACCTTTTGTTCTTCCGCTCTATTATGCATTTCTGGTTCTATACTTTGGCACGTTTATGTAGTCGCGGGTTCCTGGGGTGGCCAATTGAAAAATTTCCATATCCATCTATATCTTCACATAACGAGTCCAACTGACTGCCATTCGTTTTCATATTTATCCAATTTCTTCTAAACTTGCTCGTTTTTCCCTTTTGTTCTTACCCTCTCTTATGCGTTTCTGGTTCTATACTTTGTCACATTTATGTGGTCGTGGGTTCCCGGTGTGGCGACTTGAAAAATCGTCATCTTCATGGCGGGTTCTATACTGTCGTTCATTTGCATATTTAGCCAATTTTATGAACGCAGGTTCGTGGATAGGTGCTATCGAACTATGGTAACTCGTGTTCGGGGTATACATCTTGCACCCAAAAATTTCGTGCTCTACAATTCGACCCCGAACTCCTTGAATTTGCAACCCTGCCTCTACCTACGATGAGTCTTTCTATTGGACCTTCCTTTCCATACTTAGTTGAGTCTTAAAATTTTTGTGGGTTCACGGGTTCCTGGGTTTAGAAAAATTTTAAAGCATTTTGTCACTCCCCTCCATCCCTGCCACCTTCCTCCCTTCCCAATGTACATTAATTATTCTTTTAAAAGTGAAAAACAACTAGATAGGTTTGAAATGATTGGATTTAATGAGAGGAAATCTCTAGGACATCTCCCATTAAAATGCATAAAAAGGCGAATATTATGGAATCTGATAAATGTTTTTGCTTGCATTTCGAATTTGCAAAACAAATATTGGTTATTTTAGTTTTTTAAGGACATAATCATAGTAACAGTGCAATAATGTACTGCCACGCTGCTATCCACGAGCGTGTGATCCACAGATGTCTTGATGTCATGTACCTCTTTAATACTGTGCATATGTTAAGGGTTGTCATATTTGAAAATCCGCTCGGAAATGGGATTGTTATTGCATGCTACTAGTCACTATTCAATGCACATATTTGAAAAGATTGGCATTAATAAGTGAAAAGATTGGCATTTTGAATTTGCTAAAAAAATATTGGCTATTTTAGTTTTTTAAAGGCATCATCATAGTAACAATGCAATACTATACTACCACGCTTTCATCCATGAATGTGTCATCCACAGAGGTCTTGACGTCATGTCGCTCTTTAATACTATGCATATTTTACAGGTTGCCATATTTGAGAATCTTCTCGGATATGGGAATGTTATTACGTGCTATTAGTCATTATTCAGTGCACATATTTGAAAAGATTTGCATTAATAAGAGAAAAGATTGAGAGCATCTTCCATTAAGAAGAATTAAACCAAAATCTACAGAAGATTATACTTTCATCCTCCAACGTTGATTTTAAATACCTATTCCCATTTCTCTCTATCATCAAAGAGTTGGGATTTAGGATGCCTTTGTTCTAATGTTCTTGGTCATGGAAATGTAAGACACCTTAGAGATGCCATAGAGGCCCAATTGAAATATGAGAGAATGGTTTTATGTGACGTGAGATTTGAGCCAAGAAAAAATCTGTTAGCCAACAGAAACTCAGACAGGGAAAAAAAACAAACAAGTATCTTCTGATTCGTGTTCTCCCTGTGTTCAATGCTTTGGTTCATTGAAAAGCTTGCCTGGAGATTTGTTTGTTGATCTTCTTTTTTTTCTTGCTGGGATTTGGAAGGGATTTACATGTCACCTGCAAAATGATCCTCTGTTAGAGTATATAGTTTCTTCCAACAACACAAATTTGGCAAGTGTATCAAATTTTGCAGAGCACACAAGAATTTGTCTTCCGTCAGAGGAGTTGCACTTACTGTGGCTTGAAAAATGGTCTGTAATATTCAAAAATGACGTGAAATATTACTTCATTTGTGAATGTACTCAGAAGAAAATTATAGATTTGGATCGTCTCGAGTAAGAGAAACTGTATGGGTGGTTAAAACAACATACTAAAATTACAGAAGTTTCTATTACAAAGTTTGTTGAGATACTTTTGGGTGTGGTAACAGACTTGACAGAAAGCCATATTCTTTGTCAAAGTTTGTTCACTGTCATCTGGATGTAGTTATAGACTCCACATACAATCAATTGTCTATCGCTACTGCACATTTTTTATTTCACTACTCCTATGCATACAATTGCAATTGGGTCGATGGGTTGTGCCTATTTACACGAATATTCCCCTCCTACTTGAAGATTTGTATATAACCAGGGAACGACGGTGTCAAAAATTTATAATCCCTGCATCGACATGTAACTGGAAAACATTAATGGGAAGGAATTTTGGATTATGGCCTTTGCAACACTTACTGGGGATTACTTTATACTACGAACTTCTGCAAGAAATTTTGCGTGTTCAGGTAATGATTTGGTTTCTGAAAAATCACCTTTTACTACCACTTTCATGTAATCATTTTATTTCATTCTTTATAAGAGACCTTAATGTAGTGGTGTGTTTCCATATCTTTTTCCACCTAGTGTCAATCTTCCTATTGTTTCCCTTGCTTTGGACAAGGAAAATGCATTTCTCTTGTTGCAGTTGATGCAATCTTTGAAAAAAAAAATGTTCAAATCATACAATTTATTATTATTTTTAAATATAGAACAATGTATTTTTTTAATAGACAACTCTTCGAAAATTTTTAGACATTGTTTGGGATTCACGTCCTTTAACGATGTTAATTAATCACATAATTAATATTATTTGTGCCAATGCAATTGAGCTGTCGTCCACTATGTCAATTGCATTAACACTGCAATGTCAGATAATAGATGTATGACATGTACCTAATGTCAAGGTCATTATGGCACATGACACTCAATGACCAAATATTTATGGACTCAAAGAAATATTGTAGATTTCGTGAGAAAGCAACACTAAAGACAATGTTCTTTGTAGGTCTGACAATCCTGCAATTTAAGTGCTTTGACAATGACAACCCTGCTTGTTCACCACATTGTCACGTTGTAGTCAGTAGCACTGTTCCCATCTCCACTGCCAATGTCAATGTCTGAAGCCGAAGCTATTTGGAGCCTGGGTTGACCGCCTATGTGGATGCCTAGAGGTGAAACTACCTTGAACCTAGGATCACGACTTCTTACGATTAACATTAGTATTAGTAGTGATCGAAATTTGATTGTATGTCGAGTATGTTAATGCATATAGAGGTTGCTCAACACTATTTGACATAGAAACTGGTTGTCTGTTAATTCTGTTACAACTTTGAAATAAAACGTTCTATAATTTTAGAATATTGATTTAAACACGCATATAGTTTCTCATGTTCGTTGGTATCCAATTTTATAGTTTCCTTCTAAGTGTATATAGGCATCGAGTAATATTTGGCGTCACTTCCAAACATTCTAGAACTTTTTATGGGCTGCCATGTCTTCCACCCCTACGATGAAAGATATATTCTGATGTGATCTGCAGTATTTGATACACTTTCCAGACCTGTGCTGCTGGAAGAAGCTATGTACTTCAACAGAGGAACATTTTGTAGCTGGCTTGGACGTCCCTTCCAATTTAACATAATGAAAAAAATAAGTTCAACATACAAATATTCAGGCAGGCTTTTCAACCAAACAGATGATCAAATACAGGGAGAATAACAGTCACAACATACTTGATTTTTTTTTTTGTCTCATCTTTTGTTGCCTAATAGGATTTGTTTCCCCCAAAGTTGATGACACATAAAATGATTCCCTCGACTTTGAATTGGGCCTGAATCACATTTCTAAGTTGTCTGTGATGTCAATGGTTAGGAACATTACAAGGAAGGCACCTTAAACCCCAAGTTTTCGATGACATAGGGAAATTAACACTTAACAAAGAATGGAATGTTGAATAACAAACCAATGTAGGGAGGTCATATCTAGAAGAGACAAGCTATTCAAAAAGATGGGATAGATATATTTGGTAGCACCAATGAAGTCCAAGACCCGAAATTGATATTCAACTTGTTCCTTTTTACAAATCAAGCATTTGATCGTCAAGAAGACTGTCCACAAGATTTAGTATTGTACATTGTTTTTTTTGTCGGCGACATGCCAAATCGTAGTCATTGTGGAAAATAATCTCAGTTGTATTTTGTAACGCATCTTATTTGAATATAGAATATTTGCAGTTTTTTTTAAAGGTTTTTTCTAATCTCTGGTATTTCTTTTCATTTTATTTAGTACCTTTTGTTTGTGTGTTGTTAAACATGGACGACAAGCTTTTCTTTCTGTTGCCCAGTACTTAGATTTAAATAAAGGCTACTTTGTTCGTTCCTTACATTTTACATGGAAGAATAATTTATCATAGGCCATACTTATGTGGTGCTCGCCCTATACGTAAAGAAAGAAATTGGAGGACCCGTCCTACTTTCATTCTTTGAGTCACATAAATAGAATGAATTAATGACTATTACAACAAGGAAACTCAAGTGTTGAGGTCATGTTCCTGTTCAATATCTTGCATATATTGCAACTTCTTCTATTTGATAATATCAATGCATATACCATTTTGTTTTTTCGTCATGTAGATATATATATATATATATAATTTTTTATTTTTTTCTTTTTATTGCTTATTCTTTTCAACGAATTTGCGAACCGAACAACATCCTGCAAATTGGAAGGTGATTTACATTTGAACCAGAAATAATCTATTAATATATACTAATATGAAAACTATTGGAATAAATATAAAAAATTTCTCTTGGCCAAAACTTAGCCAATTATCTGGCCACCGGGTCTCGGATTTGCGATGTCCAACACCTATGTCCCCTATTCCATGATATACATTTTGCAGCCAAATAACTTCTGTGATATGCAATTTATGCTTTTTCTAGTGAGAACTCATCAGGGGTTCAGAAAGATTGGCATTAATAAAGGAACAATAAATTTTCTTCTGTGAGATACTTAGACCTTTTCCGCTTTTCTTCTTCCCGTCTATTATCGCTTTCTAGTTATATACTTAGTCTCCTTTCTATGATCACAGGTTCCAGGATTGGCAGGCTGACATATCTTCATCTACATCCCTATCCTCACATGACGAATCTGACCGACTATTGATCCTTTCCATACATAGCGAATTTTATGGCCGCGGTTGTCGGGTTGGCACTTTCGAACTCTGCTACTTCTTGTACCGTTATATACATCTTGCACTCAAAAATTCTATGATTTCAATGAAATTTGCGAAACAAACAACATCCTACAAATTGGGAGATGATTTACATTTGAACCAGAAATAATCTATAAATATATATTAATATGAATACTATTGGAATATGTATAAAAACTTTATTTTCGCCAATACTTAGCCAATTATCTGTCTACCAGGTACCGGGTTTGTGGTATCCAACGCTTATGTACCATGTTCCGTCATATACATATTGTAGCCAAAGAGCTTCTGTGATATCCAATTTATTCTTTTACTAATGAGAACTCACCAAGAGTTTGAAAATATCGGCATCAATAAACGAAAAATAGATTTTCTATTGTGAGGTACTTAGCCCTTTTCCCCTTTTCTTCTTCCAGTCCAAAATCACTTTTTGGTTATATACTTAGTCGCCTTTCTATGATCGCGGGTTCCATGGTTGGTGGGCTGACATATATTCATCTCCATCTATATCCTCACATGACGAATCCGACCGACCATTGTTCCTTTCCATACTTGGCCAATTTTATGGCTGCGGTTTCTGGGTTGGCACCTACGAAGTCGGTTGCTTCTTGTTCCTTGATATACATATTGCACTCAAAACTTTCATGATCTAAAATTCCACCACGGACTCTAAGAAATCACAATATTCACTCTATTAGGGTTCACAAATGTATCAAAGTATTTGTCGCTGCCTTCCATCCCCACTAACTTCTCGTTCTTCCTAATATACATTAACTATGCTTTTACTAGTGACAACTAAACACACTGGTATGAAATAATTGGTACCCGCACCTCCACCATATAAAAATTGACTACCGGACTCCGACATCATCCCCTCTTCTGTGTTACAATTATGCATCAAATGTTTCGAGCTATACAATTTTACTGTCGGGGCCTCACGTCTTCTAGGGATACCTTGTCACCCTATTTTGGATCCTCACATTGGCGGGTTCACAAAATCTCCAACCTTAATTCTGTTTCGAATCTTCCACAACTTTCAAATAGTGCCCGGAGTTTTACGATATACAATTTGTAGGCTGGAATGCCACGTCACGAGCCCAACCGTTCGTCGCTTTTTTCCTTTCTATTGATTATGGATTTCAACAAAATTTGTGAACCTTACAGGATCGTGAAAATTGGAAGATGATTTACATTTGGACTAGAAATAATCCATTAATATATATTACTATGAATACTATTGGAATAATTATAAACATTTTCTCTTTTAATTTTTCCTCTTTTCTCCCCGCCTGTTATCCCTTTGTGGTTCTATATTTGGTCGTATCTATATGATCACGACCTCCTAGATTCACAAATTGGCAGCTCGTTCTCTATATCATGACACCATGAGCCCAACCGATCATGGTCCCTTTCAATACTTAGCCAATTATCTGTTCACTGGGTCCCTAGTTTGCAGTATCCAACACTTATGTCCCCTTTTCTTTCATATACATCTTGCACCTAAAGAACTTTTGTGATCTGCAATTTATTCTTTTACTAGTGAGAACTCACAAGGGGTTCGAAAAGATTGGTATTAATAAACAAACATTAGATGTTATTCTGTAAGATGCTTAGTCCTTTTTCCCTTTTCTTCTTTCCGTGTATTAACGCTTTCTAGTTATATACTTAGTCTCCTTTTCATTCTCGTGGGTTACAGAGTTGGCAGGCAGACATATCTTCATCTCCATCTATATCCTCACATGACGAATTTGACTGACTGCTCTTTCTTTCCATACTTATCCAATTTTATGGCCGCAGTTGTTGGGTTGGCGATTTCAAACTTTGTTGCTTCTTGTTCCATGATATACATATTGCACTCAAAACTTCAATGATCTACAATTCCACCGCAAAATCCTTATCTCTTTTTTTCCTTTTCTTCTTCTTCATATGGCGAATCCGATCGACTGCTCTTTCTTTCCATACTTAGCCAATTTTATGGCCATGCTTGTCGGGTTGGCGCTTTCAAACTCTATTGCTTCTTGTTCCATGATATACATCTTGCACTCAAAACTTCCTTGATCTACAATTCCGCCACGAACTCCTTAGCCCCTTTTTGATTTTCTTCTTCTCATGTATTATCGCTTTCCTGTTATATGTTGGTTGTGGAGCCTAATTATCTTCCTGATTCAGAGGTCTTTTACTTTTAGCCATGTTTATACCCCATGAAGTATTTACACCTCAGAAGTATGTACACTCTTGAATGTGGGGGAGTGCGAGTGGGGGTACCCCCTCTGCAGAGTCCGTGGGGGCTATCCCCCGGCTGGGGGGTCTGGGGGCAAGCGAGCCCCCAAAGGAAAAATTGCCTTCTAAATGTATATGGTAATTTCATTGTAAATCTGGACCGTTCATTATAAGGTCGCAAATCTAACGATAGAGATTATGTTAGGGGTTTTTTCCCTAGAAGGCAACTCTCTTTTATGAGGGAAATGTATTGCGGCTATGGTTGAGGGCGAATATTGTATTCTGAGATAGGAGACTGTGAGAGAAAGAAGAGGAAGTTACAACGGGTTTTGTTGTAGGTTGTATCCCTTCATTTGCTGGATAATAATAAAGCAAGGACCTGGCAATTTCTCTGGTGTACGTAGCCCACACTGGGTGAACTATGTAAATCTGTGTCTCTCTTGTATTGTGTATCTTCTGTGTTTTGTTTCCACATTTGTTTTATTTTATTGCTTCGCAATCCTATTTTTTCTAACAACTAGTATCAGAGAGAAATGTAACTCACAAGAAAAGAGGGTTCCTGGTTCGAGTGTGAGCAATGTCAGAAGATGGAAAGTTTAGGGTCGAGAAATTTAATGGCCAAAACTACTAGTTATGGAAGATGCATATGGAAGATATTTATATCAGAAGGATCTATTACTACCATTGGGCAGAATAAAAAAGAAGTCGGTAGCTCCCAGGGACGAAGAATGGGAGATTCTTGACAGAAAGGCTCTAGGAATGATACGACTGAGCTTGGTAGCATCAGTGGCTTTGAATATTTCCAAAGAAAAGACAACGAAGGGTTTGGTGGATGCATTGGCCAAATTGTATGAAAAACCATCGGCATCCAATAAGGTATTTCTAATGAAGAGATTATTTAATATGAATATGTTGGAAGGTGGGTTTGTTGTAGATCATTTAAATGATTTTAATACGGTTACTAATCAACTAAGTTCTGTAAAAGTGGACTTTGATGATGAGGTCAGGGCTCTTCTAATCTTGTGCTGATTGCCAGAAAGCTAGAACGACTTGGTCATGGATGTAAGTAACTCTGTCGCTGGTTCAAATACTTTAAAATTTGATGATGTTGTTGGTGTTATCCTTAGTGAGGAAATGCGATAGAAAAGCATAGGTGAGACATTAGGAAATGCGTTGAACATGGAGAATAGGGGAAGACAAAAGGATAGAGGAAAGGGTTTTTGGAACCGTGGGACTTCTAGGAAGGGCAGATCCAAATCCAGACTTGGAAAGATAGAGTGCTGGAATTGTGGGAAGAAAGGACATCTGAAGAAAGGCTGTAGAGCTCCAAAGAAACAAAGAGATGGACAACAGGAGAGAAATCAGGAAGCAAATGTAACAGGTGTTGTGTTACAAGATGCTTTGATTCTTTCTGTAGATAATATTTTTGAGTCTTGGGTAGTAGATTTAGGAGCTTCATTTAATACCACACCCCATAGGAAACATTTTCTAGATTATGTTCAAGGTGATTTTGTACAGGTTCATTTGGGTGATGATGCACCATGCAAAATTGTTGGAATGGGAAAGGTAAAAATAAAGCAACGCAATGGAAACCAATGGTTGT
>JASDQU010684125.1:60478-79309 GCA_032191745.1 Picea mariana | reverse complement strand
CTATAAGAGAATTCTTCAATTCTCTTATAGAGAATAACGATAATGGATAATGCGAGGAAGCATAGTAATCTGAACTCTCCAATGGGTCCACTCAACATGTCAAAGACTAGGTTGCCAAACCTCCAAGTTAAACATAATTGTGGGTTTACTACATATCAAAAAGACTCATCTTGTAATAAGGTAGCCTAAAAGTGGAGCTAGAAATGATGTCTTTCAAGCATCACCAAAGAGGTGTATACCTCTCACAATCACAACTGTGAAGCTAGTCTCAAACTAAAAGAGGGTCTTGTAAACTGCACTCCTAGAGAAGTGTATGAGGTGTTGATCTTCCTTGGTTATTTTCTATAAGAGAATTCTTCAATTCTCTTATAGAGAATAACGATAATGGATAATGCGAGGAAGCATAGTAATCTGAACTCTCCAATGGGTCCACTCAACATGTCAAAGACTAGGTTGCCAAACCTCCAAGTTAAACATAATTGTGGGTTTACTACATATCAAAAAGACTCATCTTGTATAAGGTAGCCTAAAAGTGGAGCTAGAAATGATGTCTTTCAAGCATCACCAAAGAGGTGTATACCTCTCACAATCACAACGGTGAAGCTAGTCTCAAACTAAAAGAGGGTCTTGTAAACTGCACTCCTAGAGAAGTGTATGAGGTGTTGATCTTCCTTGGTTATTCTCTATAAGAGAATTCTTCAATTCTTTAAATAGTGTCTATTGTAGTAGTGATGATCATTATCTTAGCTTCACTAAGGTTCACTGCCAGTGTTATAATATCACAAAAGCAAGCTCAGGATTCCAACTATCTTTGCAATCCTTATGGGGAGAGGCCAAATGGACCAGGACATCCTTAAAAGGAGCAATGAGATCAAAACATGATGAAGAGTAAAAGTAAAGCCACCATAAGCTTGTTTGATCTCATTGAGAAATTGTTCCAACTCATGAATATTGACACCAAACATTAATAAGAGAGAGTTAGCATACACATTCCACATCAATAGTGGTCTTAATAATTTGAGAACCTCGGATGGCCCAAAGATGACCCACTTGTCTCATGGTCTCGTATATAGCAACTATAAGAATTTACAAAGCTCCAATAGTGTGTAGCATCTCAAATAAGAAGTGTCTCAAAAGCCTTCCTAAATAAACAACCCAACAATAAACCTTGAAAGACCTTTGCCCAATCGTTGTTGATGTATTTAGCATTGGACAAGTACTTCAACATAGGCTCGGTGTCTAGCATGTGGAAGTTGTCCGTATGACCTTTTAGAACCTTAGAAAGTTCACTTTAAGGGTTAATAATTAAAGTGAACGACCTTTTTAATTAATGTGAGTTTAATTAAGTTAAATGCTTGAGTTTTTGGCATAAGTAACTTAAGTGAAGTGATTAAATCCTAGCCATTAGATCTAAAGTGAAGGTGAGATCTAACCTCATCCCTTGATCACTTTAGCAGATCTAGGGTTTTGGATTTAGGGTTAACTCAACATAATAAAAGGTAACCTAAGTGAGAGGATGAGACACACAAAAAGTACATTGGAGCAAAGGAAGACTCTTTAATCATGTGCTTGTGTCACACACAATGTAGAGATCTCATTGATTGGGTGAAGAGCATTTCATCCAAGTGTGAGTGGGCAAGGTCAAAGGAAGGAGCGAAGGGGCAACAAGGGAGATAGCAACCAGGTAGGCTAGGCTATTTGTTGCATTGTATTTTCCTTAGCTGGGTCATTATCCCAGGATGGGAGCCCAAGGACTTAATTAATAAAATTAACTCAAATCTAGTTTTCCCTTCGAGGCTTTTCCATGGTTGTTTACCCAGATATCTTGTGCAATGTGTATGATTTCAATCTTATGCTTCCACTGATTAATATGGTTAAAACCTAGTTGTGCATTTAGTTAGTGAAGTTTTTTTTTATCTAAGTGTCGGGTGCTAGGTTAGAGAAAATTAACATGGTATCAAAGCTGCACTTCTGAGAAAGCCAGATTTGCACTGAGAACATTATTCTGTTGCGGGAAATTTTTATTTTTCAGCACGAAATTTTTATTACATGTTTAAGCTGCAAGGTTAGTTGTGAGGTAAATAAAAAAAAGTATCAGAGTTGTCATGCGCCATACGGACTGCTAAAGTGACAGCTATGTGGTTTGTTGAATATTGATCTGTGAATCGAGCATGAGGTTGAACAACAACCAGCACAGCAAGTGGATCGAGCGATTGAGTTGGACGATGACGATCACGTGGGAAGTTGGGAGAGTTGACCGTGGACAACCACATACGTTGTGGCAGTAGACAGCACGTGGGGAAGTGGTGTGTTCAGAAGAGGAGCGGCAGATCTACAAAGGAGATGGGTGCAGGTGAGTTCGTCGATTGAGAAAGGGTCGACAGCCAGCAACCAGTCGACCGAGCCATCCAATGGCAGAGACAGCCAGCTGCAAGGCTGCCAAGTCAGTCTGCCATGCAAGACAGTAGGTCAATAGAGTTGTAGGGCAACTCAGCAAGATACCCAGCATCCCAGAGAAGTCGTCAGGCAGCAGGAAAAACTAGCAAGCAACGAACAAAGGTTTGAGCAACTCCGAGCAACAGGGCAAAAATCCAGGTAGCCTCGAACAACAAGTAGATCCGATCAACCTCGGGCAGGTCTAGGCAGCGAGCAGCAGGCAGCAGGTCTTGAGTAGGGATCCAAGCAGCGAATTTTTTTTTTGTTGAGTTGCTATGCAAGCAATGGCAAGCAACAAAGTGGCAGAGAACTAGGAGCGAGTAGTTTTAAAGGTTGAGCAACTCAAGGGGAGTCAGCCTTCAGGTTCAAGTGGGAAGGACCAACCTTCCAAGTCTATCAAGGAATCATGATACGAGATGACCATGCAGTATTTTCAGGAGCAGGAGGCTTCTAGGAGCATGATCAAAGGGAAGTCTTCAAAGAAGGGTTCGAGCAAGATGGCAAGGATAGCTTTCATTTCAAAGGGAGCGACCAATCAGGAGAATTGGAGCGCAACCACGGTAGCAAATCTGACAACGAAGACAGAGCCACCTCCAAGAGGTAGAAGTACCTTCCTCGATAAGACACTGTTGATATATTTAGCATCTGACAGGTACTTCCACAACTCAGTGTCTAGCATGTGGAAGTCATCTGTATGACCTCTCAAAACCTTAGGAAGTTCACTTTATGAGTTAATAATTAAAGTGAATGACCTTTTTAATTAATGTGACTAAGTTAAATGCCTAAGTTTTTGGCATTAGTAACTTAAGTGAGTTGATTAAATCCTAGCCATTAGATCTGAAGTGAAGGTGAGATCTAATTTCAACCCTAAATCACTTTAGGAGATCTAGGGTTTTGGATTTAGGTTAACTCAACATAATAAAAGGCAGCCTAAGTGAGAGGATGAGTCACACAAAAAATACAATGGAGCAAAGTAGGAATCTTTGCTCATGTGCTTGTGTCACACACAGAGTGAGGAGATCTCATTGATTTGGTGAAGAGCATTTCATCCAAGTGTGAGTGGGTAGGGTCATAGGAAGGAGCAAAGGGGCAGCAAGGAAGATAGCAGCCAAGTAGAAGGCTAGGCTATTTGCTACATTGTATTTTCCTCGGATTGGCAATTATCCTAGGATGGGAGCCCAAGGATTTCATTAATTAAATCAACTCAGATTTGGTTTTCCCTTGGGGGTTTTTCCAAGGGTGTTTACCGAGATATCTTGTGCAATGTGTATGATTTCAGTTTTATGCTTCCGTTAATTAATTTGGTTAAAACCTAGTTGTACATTTAGTTAATAAAGTGATATTATTTGGATCTAAGTATCAAGTGCTAGGTTAGAGAAAATTAACAATCACCTCGACTATAAACCTGTCTTGACCATAGTATTTATCCCTCCCCTTCAACTAATCTGAAAGGTGCATGTCAATAGATGTAGCATAAAGTTTAGCAAAAGTATGCCCAATCATGATGGTCAAGAAGATACCTCAATTAGAGAAATCCCCTCACTTGTGAATAGGATGATTATGAAGTTGAGACTAAGGAGGAAACCAGAGCAGACTGTGTCGTTGAAGAGATTTGAAACGTAAACAAGAYCCACAATGCTTAAGAAACTCGGAATGAAGCCCTAAACAATTAACCGCTTTACTAACTCCTCAATTCAAAAGTAGCTTTCTCGATGGTGGTTGAAGTCAAAAAAGGATAACAAGAAGGTGGGGATGAAACATGTAGAAAAGATAAAACAAAACAAAACATGAAATTCATAAAATAAAGTTAAATAAATAGTACATCAAAGAAAGAAGAACAAAGAGTGCAAGACTTGTTAGATGTCAGTAAGACAAGATGAGGGTGGAGGTGAAGAGCGAGGATGAAGAAGTATTTGTCASGRCATAAATGACTGAGAAGGACCCAATGCACTGTCTRACCAACGTAGATCATCCTAACTCCGGATCTATTAAACATTGAGAGGGATCAAAAATAAATAGAATGCAAATATCTCAATGCTTAAAAGATCTTGAGTTAAGATGGAACTACACWAGAAGGCRCATGAAAACCACCAACAAATCTTCTCCTAATAATTGAGGCCAAAGAATAAAAACTCAATAACATGGTGCTTGTTGTGCCAACCACCAAATGATTTGTAGGTCGCTTAATGTCACCAAGCACTAAAACCTCACTAAAAAAAGAAGATAATCAACTTGACAAGGCAGGTCTAGGAGAAACTTGCAAGGCCTGTTGTATGAGAGTCAAAGCCTCATGCATGTAAAGAGCTAGATCTCTCGTCAGGAAATCGAATGAAGGTGGATAGGGATCTCCTCAAATACTAGAATAGACAATGGTATCTCCCTCTAATCTCATAGTATATGAGAATAGAAGAAGTTACTAAAAAACTAAATGTTTCTTAGATTCCACCCCCTGCAAATGGCATTACTAGCAAAGCCTCTCCTCCCGTGGGATACAATACTCAAACTTAATCCAAAGTTGACAAGAGCCTACACTAAATTGTCTGAGTGAGAATCTGAAGCCATGAGATCATTGATGTAGAGTATACTCAAAGGTGTACAATAAGACCATCCCTTGGCTGCAGAAAATACCAGTGTTCCACAGGGACGCATCCACCAGGGTGGGGTGCACACTCCCCACGTTTCCCATGCACCCGAGACGAGGGGCCGCCTGGGGAGTCGTTTCCCCACATTCCCCTTTTGGGGAGACGCGGGGGGACACAACTACCCGAGGTGGGGGACGAGTCTCATCAATGATCTGAGCCCATGAGATCATTGATGTAGACTATACTCAAAGGCCTACAATAAGACCATCCCTTCATTGTAGAAAATACCAGTGTTCCATGGGGATGCATCCCCCAAGGTGGGGTGCATGCTCCTCAAGTTTCCTCAAGGGAGACACAAGAGGACATGACTCCCGAGGTGGGGGACGAATTTCCCCAAAAAGGGTGCGTGTGGGCATCCCTCCTTGAAAAAGGAGGCTTCTAGATGTCCCCCCAAAAAGGGGACTCCTGGGCATCCCCCCCCAAAAAAAAAAAAATTTACCTAGTAAGGCCTAAAAAATTAAATATTAAAAATTAAAAATTAAAAATACTGATATTGATTAGTCTCAAGTCTAGATACTAATGACCTCAAACCGAGTCTTTGACTCGTCACTCTTTACTATAGTCTAATTTTTAGTATTCCAATCTACCATTTCAGACTTTAGTATCTATTATTTTGCTTAGTACTAATTAGATTCTAGAATGACGAATGATGGATTTAAATCAATATTTTACTATTTTGTTTCATTTATGATTTATGAAACAATGTATTTCATTACTGAATTTGAATTTGAATCATGTTTATATCATTTACAAATTTAAATTTACTAATTTTATACTATTTAGTATTTTATTGTTTACTATTTAATATTTACATTGCACAATGATGAATTTGCATGGGATGAGTTGTTATTGTTGAGATTTTATTTATCATTATTGTTTTTGTTTTTTAAATATTTTTTTTATTTTTTATATGTGACATCCCCCCGTCCCCCATTTCCCTAAAATCCCTAAAATTTGGGGGTGCTTCCACACGTCCCCGTTGTGCGTCTCCCCGCTCTCTCGCCCCCCCGTCCCGAAGTCTTGGTGGAACATTGGATAATACTAAAGGTAAAAAGCTATCCATGAACCTTGAAACTAGAGATCCAAGTACGATGTATGTATTGTCAATCAATGTCATCCTTGTTGCCTCGTTAACCTCTTGATGGTGGGGAAGAAATTGGCCAAGAGTATATAAAGAATAATGAAGGGGATCGAAGACTTGATGGATATGCCAATGGACTTGAGCAAAGAGGAGGCCTCCAAGAACCAATAACATCATCTCGCCCTAAGGGAGTAAAGGTGGTCTCCATTGAGGGAAAAATGGCCAGATAAGGGTATCTATCATGCCCTAACACTGAATTAGTCGTGCTGCAAAACCTCTGAAGAAAGGAAGCCACTCTGACAATACTCTCAAGGCACATGGGATGGGCGCCAAACTCAACCGCACAATAGCCTATGGGATCATCCACTTGCGTTGAATTATTTGTTCTAGCATGAGCCACTACTCACTCAATGCAAGCCCAATCAGAAGGCATTAAACTAGGGCCCTAGATCTCAGCTCCAAAGAGAACAAGTCAACATGATGATCATGTCAACAAGATGCATCGAGAAGATTGACCGGGGATATCATAAAGAGTAAATGCATGGGAAGTCCAATACTGTAGATCAATATCAAGAGAGGTTTTCTTGGGAGAAAGGGTCCAAAAAACCTTAGAAGAGGTGTGATGTGCAAACAAAAGCTTGTACATCCTTGATGCAAGAAACTCGTGTTTCTTATGTCAAAGGAGACAACAATGCTCTTTCTGAGTGGCTAGCAATGGTTGAAGATGATGAGTGAGGTCATACCACTTGTCCATGGAACAAAACTAATGGGGCAGACAACTTTAGGAAAGTGGATGATATGTGAAAAGGAATCCTAATGGACCAAAAATCAAATTTTGCAGTAACAGCGTGGGGAGGATAAAAGCTGAGACAGTTAGACATCATAAGTGAGGATATGGGAGTAATCAAACTCAATATTGATGTGAGGAGAACTAGGAGGCAAACAAGAGAGGAGGTTAAAGAGGGGCCAAGTAAAGTGAAGGCTGGTAAAGGCATGATCAGCAAGAGCAACCTAGTTAATGTTAATGTNGGATGATATGTGAAAAGGAATCCTAATGGACCAAAAATCAAATTTTGCAGTAACAGCGTGGGGAGGATAAAAGCTGAGACAGTTGGACATCATAAGTGAGGATATGGGAGTAATCAAACTCAATATTGATGTGAGGAGAACTAGGAGGCAAACAAGAGAGGAGGTTAAAGAGGGGCCAAGTAAAGTGAAGGCTGGTAAAGGCATGATCAGCAAGAGCAACCTAGTTAAAGACATGAAAGTCCAAGATATGATGATAAGAGAGATGTTGGCAGTCAATTGGGTTTAGCTTGGATGGTTGTGAAGAATTTGTTATCCTCCCCACCCAGGTTCAATTCCCATAAATGACATGTTAAGCTCATAATGAGTATGTTGCAATGGCTTCGAGCCTTTATGTAATGGAAAGTTGCCTTTGATTCAATTGAATAGCAAAGCAACTGCTTTTCCGGGGAAAAAAAAGAGAGATGTTGGCAAGGACATAACAACTACGCTAGGTCCTCTACAAGAAAGGCAAATGCAAGTGCCAAATTCAGGAAAGCAACAGATTCCATGAAGAACCAACAGGCCATTCAACTCCCATTTGATGAAGATACCTCCCATCTGCAGTAACTGGATTGAAATCATCTGTTGAACCTCTGTTCAGCCCGATGTTCTCCAGATCATGTTCATGAAGACAAAGCTCAAGCTCAGTAACCTCATGAATATGGCTCTGGTGGTCCTAGTGTGGTCATTACAATCCCAAAAATAATCACATCTTCCCTATATTCTAGATCAGAATGCACCAAATCACCTTAATTAGGGATGGGATGAGATTTACCAATTTGGCCTTCAGAGAAAATATATATACAATAATGTAAAGGTTCTTGTCAAAGTTCTTCCCCAGACCAGTGTGGATAACCAGGAATGGAGCAGTTTTTGAAGAAGTGCCTAGAGACTGAGAAGTAGGGAGTGAGTTGGCTCCTAAACTTTATCTTATGTCCATTTAGAAGGGAGTCTACAAGTCGAGAGGCTGGAATTGAAGAAGTTCAATCACAATCCTGACACTTTTGTTTTTGGATGCAACCTAGAACCACAGCCCGGTCAGCAAACATTAATCTAGGATTTTACGTGCTGCATTTACACATAGCTTCAACAGAAAACACTGGATAGCTGGAATAGGAGGGACTCCCAGTGGACGATTAAGAAGCAACAGCAACCAACTATAGCAGTATAGGGTGGGCTTCAAATAAAGAGGAAGAGTTGTGGGGCCCGATAAGAGGGCTAGAACTAGCTAGGGAATGGGGAGTAAGGAAGTTGGAAATGCAAGAACATTTGTAGTTAGTGGCTGACACCAAAGGTGAACCGGCTATGGAATGGGAAGGAAGTTGGAAATGCAAGAAGATTTGTAGTCAGTGGCAGACACCCAAAGGTAACTCCATGCCATCCATGCAAGGATTAAGCATTGGCATCAATAGGTATGGAGTAAATTTTGGTTAACACAACTATAGGCCACAGAATGAAAAAATAGCCAAATCAGTGTGCCCTAAATAAAACAGTCACTGGCAAAACAAATCATTTCAGAGGAATAAAACAGTTAGCAATGAATATTATCAATGTTCAGACTTGACCATCCATGTGGCACTTCCTATAATGACCTGTGAAATTTGATGACAGGAAGGAAGTTTATTCCTTGAAATTTCTAATGATGAAACCTTCAGATATCTTTCCATTTATCTTGCAAGCGATTTGCATCACAATTTTATGCAAAATTAACTAACATTTAGACTTTTTAGTATTTACACAAACTGTCCAGATGTAGGGATCTGACATCTTGAACCTCCAATGCATCATAGCAAGATACGGCATAAAGAACCCTGTAATTAATACTATAACTTGGACTATGACATGTATAGACAGTATAAACTTTTCAAGATTGATGAACTAAATTCAATTCACAGCAGACGTTATTTAGGAGTATAATGTTAAATAACAAATTAGTTTCCATATTAAAGACAAAATCAAAGTTATGTACAACGATGAAGGAAAAGCAAACTCTGCATCAGTTACAAAACACTTAAGACAATTTAAATATAGAATAAACACATACTACAAGGCTATGATGAATGTTGAACATCACAAAATCCATAACTGATTTTTTTGAGTTTAAAAATTTAACTGGACATATAGTTGATTGTTGTATAAAAGACCACAAACAAAAACAGTAACTTGCAAAGAAGTTATTGCAGAAAGAGTAAAATACAGAACAAGGCAATATTTGAATATTAAAAGGGATATAACGCTCACTGAAGATGTTGATCAATAAAAGGAATAGACTGGTAGAGGTCTTCATGATGCACACAAAGTAAAGTCAAACAAAGTAAATGCATTATTTTCTTTGTGTACCTTTCTGAGGACCAACAGGCTGTTGCTGAGGCCTGCTATTATACTGCTTCCCCATAACTGAAGGATTGTTAGCAGAAGCTCCATGTGTAACAGATATGCATGCCTGGGGCTTTGGCTCAAATAGGCGGTCACCATCTGATGTTATGGACTTCCTAGAGTGATTATCATCCATTGCAGGATTTACAACAGCTGAATCAGAGTTATTTGCAGATACTTTAGCATCGCCATTAGATACATCTGCATGGTTGGACTTGGTTTGCAATGTTTCTGATAGGGATGAAGGAGAAAAAGTTGATGGGGCATCTGTTCCCCGCTGCGCTCCCACAGTACCAAGTACACGTTTAATTGTTCCAACTACACCAGACACTCGCACGTCAGGAGATGGTACATAGACAGGATCCGGTAGTGAGGAACAGACACCTGGAGCAGAAATTGGTGTCAAAACAATGGTCTGCTGCTGAAATTTGGGTGCTGGCTGACCTGGCACTGTTGAAGAAGTTGGAGACACTGATGTGATTTCTGGTTGGGCTGGCAACTGTGACAAACTACTTGACTTCAAAATATCAGCCATAGTAGTATGTCCAGGACCAGCACTCTGCTCCTCCTTTGAAACACATGGTGACCGAACGCAGGACAAATTTACATCTAGACCTGTAGGAATTCCATTGGCAGATACTGGCAAAGAGCTGAAATGTCATACACAAGAGTAGACTGTTAGATCGTAGGTAAACTCAAGCAAAATGCCTATTTTCCTTTTAAAATAAATGACATCTTTAACCTCATGGGTGAAAAGACCACCAGGCCTCTCCTCATACATACAAATATCAGCAAAGAAACTGTCCATTGAGAAGAGAACCAACCAACAGTAAACTCATTGTCCTAGATAGCATTGATGAAAAATAAAAATATGTACTACCACATCAACTGCATAAGTTTGTTCATGTGGTACATCCCTTTGATAGTTACAGGATTGGTGCATTTGTTTTTTGTTGATATGTTGTCCCCAAGATTTTAAAATTATATAGACATTTACTACCACATCTTAATCTCAGAACATATTTTAATTTTATATATTTTATATTATGATAATAAGCGGCACATGTTAACCATATGGAGTGCAAGAAGTTAGCAGAGGGTAAAAGGTGAGCTGAAAACATGATAACTATCGCTCAAACATGTTGTTTGCTGAAAAAAATAGATTCTAAACATAACATTCTCATACTCTTGTCTAGTAACTATGAGACTATACAGGCACCAACTTCAAAGATACTATTCCTGAAGATACGTAGAAAAATTTTAGCTGCTAATAATAAATATCATCTGCTCAGCTGTAAATCAAGCACGAGGGGCCAAGCTTCTGTGGATGCTGACAACAGGGAAAAACTCACGGTAGAAGGAAATTGCAATAAGAAAATATTGCAACTCAGTACATAGAAAAAGAATTACAGACTATTGGCAGCCATTCCCTTCAGATTCGCTATCCTGGAAAGCCATAAGTCAGGATCTCCCCTTAATGAAAAATTCCCTGTTTTGGATGCCAAAAGGAGGAGCCTCAGAGAATACATGGGCAGACAGGCTTCACCCTACTGGATGGATAAATGAAAGAGTCAGCAAAATCAAAGGCTGGCTAGCTACAAAGAGTATCACCACCACTGCAGATCCCTGTCTGGGCAGAAGAGTGGCCACACTGGGTGAGGTGGAAAAAGGAAAAGACTTTCCTAAGCTTTCTTCATAAAACCCTAAAGGATGTGCCCCAATCCAAAAAATATCTAGAACACTCCAGAGCATGGAGACCTAAGGGAGATTATACAGTTAAAGAAGCATACTTTCTTTTAGCTCTTAGCTCATTAAAAGCTACTAGGGGCAGAGAATTTTCAGACTCTAGGGATCCAAGGCCCATCTATGTGCCCCTAGTATAAATCACATGAGGATTTCTCTTCTCATTTGTTTTTTGAATACAAATTCACCAAAGAGCTCTGGACTTTTATTCTTTCAGAAGCATTTATATGAAAGTGGTCCATTCTCTAGAGACTCAGTAAACTCCAAGTAAATTTCAGAATATCCCAACTCACTAAAGAGAAAAACGCTCTTAAAAAAATATAGGAACTCCTCCCCAGGTTTTTTTCTGGAAAATCTGGCTGGGTCGAAAACAAATCAATTTTCAATAGCAAAGGCCTCTCCCCATGTCAAATCAAGGAGACAGCAATCAATCTCCTGAGAGAATCAACAACACCAAACTACAGAGAACCCGGAGCAATAGACAATATGAAAGAGAAGGAAAATTACAAAAGTGGGGAATTCTCAATTGGGCATCATCCCACCAAAAAACCACGACATAAACTCCTATCAATGATGCTTAGAAAGACCCAGACAACATTAGAAAATGGATCAAAGACAGGGCTTTACATACCTTATTCATTGCTGGAACAACGAAAGTTAATCCAGGCCCTGCCTCATCTGGAATCTGGAGGAATAATCCCTGACCCAGGTGGAAACCCCTGTGTTAATCACCTGGAGAATAGGCTCTTCAAGAATTAATCACACGGAGGCACTAGCTATCTTGAAAGGCCTTCAGTTAGGCAGTGAAATCCCTTTGGGAAGATCATAATTGCAGGCAACTGTTAAATTTGGCAGCATCGACAGTGATTCTCCAATGAGAGGCCATATGGACCAACCTGAGGCTAGCCAGGGAGATTTGGAGAATCAACCAGTCTTGTGAGGTATTGATAAAAACCAGGGGGAACGTACAACCTCTGAGAGTCAAACCAAAAGTCAGGACGAACGAAATGCTATATGATCTTGTGAGTCAAGCCAAGGCAAAGGTAGAAGCCTTGTAAGTCTAAGACAAAAGTCAAGATGTAAGTCTAAAAGTAAGGGGGAACGTACAACCTTTCTGAGCATAGACAGTCTAGTGCAAAACTTAGGGGGAACATACAACCTCTGTGAGCCTTGTGAGCCATGAGCAAAAGTCAAGGCATCTAGCAAAAGTTAGGTTGAAACAAACAATCTTCCTGATATTGCAAATGATGTAAATGTATTGATCTAGTGCGTTGGCACATGTAACACCTTCCACCATGAAGAAATTAGAATTTCCATGTAAAGAGTCAAGTTGTAAAAGTCAAATTTGCATGTCTAGGTCAAAGTCAAAGTTGTCAAGTTTTTGTTGGATGTTGCATGTCATATGCATGCATGTTGCATATTGCATGCATGTCCAGTCAAGGTCGAGTCCTAACTGAAGTGTTAAAGTTCAGTTCTAAATCTGGTTGTTGAGTTAAGTTCAGTTGTAAACACGTGCATTCACTTAGGCTATTTCGAGCCATCTCCTCTCTACCTCTCCACTCCTATTTAAGCAAGAGGTCGACCCTCTCTTCTACACAATTGTTATGCAGCATATGAGTGAGGAAGAAGAGTGATATATCAGTCCATAACAGAGTGGAATAACATTCCATAAAAGGCTGCGTATCAGTCCATAAGAAACAACAATATCAGCCCATATCAGTGCTGGTATATCAGTCCAGAAAAGGCAGCAAAAGAGCTTCCTCCACAGTGCTGGTATATAACAGAGGTATTTATCGGCAAAGTATCTCAGCATTCTACAGGTCATTCAGTCAGGTCTAGGTAAACTTGGCAAGCTCTTTAAGCGCAGAATTACATGGTGGAAAACTTTTAAGTGGTCATACATTATTAATGCAATAAAAGGAGATTGTTTGCTAAGGTTTTTCTCCCTGTATAGGGTTTCACCAGGGTACATGTGTTACGATCTTGCATGCTAGTAATTTATTATGATTATTGTTGTTATAATTTATGAATGATGTCAAGCTAAGTTCTAAGTACAATCAGAATTTTTAAAGAAGTACTTACAGTTTTAAATCAAGCTCAAAATTAACATGGTATCGGAGCTTAGGGTGTGTTAAGCTTGTTGAAGTGGAGCAGCAAGGTACACACAGATCCAAGCGAGCTTGATTAAGTTTCCAGCGTAAGGTCCATGGCATCCTCCATTTCAGTCGGGGCCGAGGATAGGCTTGAAGGAGCTGCCAACTTCAATGTGTGGAAGCTCCGGATAACAAATATCTTGCAGGAGCATAATCTTGAGCCGTATGTGACCACAATAGTGGAGGAACCCACCACTAATGCAGAAGGAGAAAGAGAAGCCTTGAAGAAGAGTCAAGCAAAGGCCAAGCGAATCATTTTTGACTCGGTCAAAGACAATATAATGCCAGCGATGACTTCGTTAATGACTGCCAAGGACTATAAGGATACCTTGGTGAATCTGTATGAGAAACAGGCTCCAAGTCAGAAGAGGACACTTAAGCACAAGCTTAAGTATTTGAAGATGGTGAAAGGTGAATCAGTAGCATCTTTCTGTTCCAGAATAGCCCAGACCAGAGATCAGCTTTTGGTCACAGGGGTCACAATGGTTGATGATGACTTAGTGCAGGCCATATTTGATGGTCTTCCTTATTCATGGAAGATCTTCTTATCCAATGTAAGTGGGAGAGAGATTCAGCCAACGTTTGAGAGCTTATGGCATGATTGCCTCCAAGAGGAGAGTCACACTACTACCAAGAGCGAGCCAACCAAAAAAGAGCATTGAGCATTAGCATCAAGATTTAAGGGAAAGAAGAAAGTCACTTTCGAGAAAGAGTCTTAGAGGAAGACAAACACCAAACGTATGTTCAAAGGAAAGAGTATTGATACATCTAAGATTAAATGCTTTAGTTGTAATAAGTTGGATCATTTTGCTAAAGATTACTGGTATAGGAAGAAAAATCCAAGGAAAGGGAAACATCATGCCTCAACTGTTGAGGATGATGAATCCAAACAAAAACAGAAAAGTCCTAATGAAAAAGAAACTAGAAAAGAATATTACATGGTTTCTACCTTATCCAATTCAGTTTTCACAGGGCCAAAAACTTGGTTAGTAGACAATGGTGCATCAAAGCACATGATAGGGTACAAGGAAATCCTCTCAGATTTCAAGACAAAATCTTTTGCAAGCAGGTTGAGCTTGGAGATGACAAATGTTACAAGATAGAGGGAGTAGGCTCTATCTCCTTCAGATTGGAATCTGGGGCTAGGCTTCATGTTGATGAAGTATTATATGTTCCAGGGCTCAAGAAGAATCTTCTATCAATTGCAACCCTTGAGGACAAGGGATATTGGGTGATCTTCAATGACAGGAAGGCACTACTATGGGCTAAATGTAGCCACTTGAGTACAGCAGAACCTATTGGGACTCGCAGAGGAGGACTGTACATTGTAACAGGACAGTCAGTTCAAGCATTAGCTCATGATGCGACCAGCTCCAACGAGTTGTGGCACATAAGACTTGGACATCTTCATTACAAAGCACTTCCAAATCTACAAAACATGGTATGTGGCATGCCCTCTATTTCTCTTAGTAAAAATGAAATTTGTAAAGGATGCATGCTAGGTAAAAATATAAAGAAAGCATTTCCTAGTAGTGACAGCAGAGCTCAGAGCATCTTAGATCTGGTTCATTCTGATGTATGTGGTCCCATGTCATCTCCCTCACTCGGTGTTTGTTTGTATTATGTCATTTCTATTTATGATTACTCAAGAAAATGTTGGATCTATTTCCTTAAAGCAAAAAGTGACACATTTGATAAGTTCAAAGAGTTCAAAGCCTTTATTGAAAAGAAAACAGAGAAACACATCAGAACACTTAGAAGAGACAATGGAGGAGAGTTTGAATCTCTCCAATTTGAGGATTTTTGCAAGGAAGCAGGAATTAAGAGACAGTTGATTGTACCATATAACCCTTAGCAAAATGGTGTTGCTAAGAGGAAAAACAGGTCAATTTGTGAAGCAGCAAAAGCCATGATGTTTGACCAGGATTTGCCAAATTCTTTATGGGCAAAAGCTACCTCCATTGTTGTGTATATTTAGAATAGTTGTCCATATGTTATCTTGAAACACAAGACTCCTGAAGGGGTCTTCTTAGGAATCAAACCTGAAGTAGGGCATCCTAGGTTATTTGGATGTCCTGTATATATTCATGTCCCTAAGGAGAAGAGGACAAAGATGGAACCCTCGGGCAAGAAAGGTGTTTTTATGGGGTACAGTGAGAACTCCAAGGCTTACAGAATTTATGTACTAGGTCAGAGGCAGATAGAGGTAAGCATGGATGTGACTTTCCACGAGGAAGCCGCATTCAAGAAATCTAGAGCGCTCCAACAGGATTTAGAAGCAGTTCAGCCAACTTCACCCTCTTCTGAAAGTGAAGAGTCAGATGTTCAGAGGGAGGAACCTCGTGAAGGGCCAAGTGATGAGCCCCTAGAACCTGCTAAAGAGTTGGAAAGAACTCTTGAAGAACCTCCAGCCAAAAGGAAGCCAGGATGGCTTAAAGAAACAGTGCAGGAAGCAAAAAAGATAGTTGCTCCCAAAGGAACTTTCAGGGAAAGTAAGAGGCCTCATAGGTTTGGAGGCTATGTTGCACTGATGAGCAGCATCAGTGATGCCAAACCTTCTTCATTTGAAGAAGCAAATAAATTACAAGTATGGAAGGATGCCATGCTTGAGGAATACAGGTCAATTCTAAAGAACAATGTCTGGGACATTGTGTCAAGGCCAAAGGACAAATTAGTGGTCTCTTCCAAATGGATCTATAAGATCAAACATGCAGTCGATGGGAGTGTGGAAAAGTTCAAAGAAAAATTTGTAGCTAGAGGCTTCACTCAGAAAGAAGGAATCGACTACGAAGAGACTTTTGCCCATGTAGCTAGGTATACCTCCATTCGAGCTATTATTGCATTCGCTTCAGTTCTTGGTTGGAAATTACATCAGATGGATGTAAAAACAACATTTCTGAATGGATAGATTGAACAGGGGTCTTTGTGGAACAACCAAATGATTTTGTACTGCTAAGAAAATTGGTTTTTGGGTTGTTTGGTGACAAGCTCAAGACGACAGTGGTTCACTGTGACAATCAAAGTTGCATAAAACAAACAGAGAACCCGATATTTCACGACAAGTCAAAACATATTGACATGAAGTACCACTACATTCGAGACTTGGTCTAAAGAAAAACTGTAAAGCTACAGTACATAGCCACGAGCGAGCAAGTAGCTAATGTCGTGACCAAGCCATTGCAACAAAGACAATTTGTGCAGCTAAGAGGGAAGCTAGGTGTGGCTGAGAATGACTCCCTTGTTGAGAGGGACTATTAAATTTGGCAACATCGACAGTCATTATCCAATGAGAGGCCATATGGGCCACCCTGAGGCTAGCCAAGGAGATTTGGAGAATCAACCAGTCTTGTGAGGTATTGACAAAAGCCAGGGGGAATGTACAACCTCTGTGAGTCAAACCAAAAGTCAGGACAAACGAGATGCTATATGATCTTGTGAGTCAAGCCAAGGCAAAGGTAGAAGCCTTGTAAGTCTAAGACAAATCTCAATATGTAAATCTAATGCAAAAGTCAGGGGGAACGTACAACCTCTGTGAGCATAAACAGTCTAGTGCAAAAGTTAGGGGGAACATACAACCTCTGTGAGCATAGGCAATCTAGTGCAAAAGTCAGGGGGAACATACAACCTCTATGAGCATAGACAGTCTAGTGCAAAAGTCAGGGGGAACGTACAACCTCTCTGAGCCTAGTCAAGCCTTGTGAGCCATGAGCAAAAGTCAAGGCATCTAGCAAAAGTTAGGTTGAACATAAAATTCCTATGAGCTAGAAACAAACAATCTTCCTAATATTGCAAATTATGTAAACCTTCCACCATGAAGAAATTTGAATTGCCATGTAAAGAGTCGAGTTGTAAATGTCATATTTGCATGTCTAGGTCAAAGTCAAAGTTGTCAAGTTTTTGTTGCATGTTGCATGTCGCATGTTGCATGCATGCATGCATGTCATGTGCATGCTGAGTAGTTTGCATGCATGTCCAGTCAAAGTCGAGTCCTAAATGAAGTGTTAAAGTTCAGTTCTAAATCTGGTTGCTGAGTTAAGTTCAGTTGTAAACACATGCATTCACCTAGGCTATTTCGAGCCATCTCCTCTCTACCTCTCCACTCCTATTTAAGCAAGAGGTCGACCCTCTCTTCTACACAATTGTTATGCAGCGTATCAGTGAGGAAGAAGAGTGATATATCAGTCCATAACAGAGTAGTAACAGGGTGCATATATCAGTCCATAACAGAGTGGTAAGAGGGTGCATATATCAGTACATAACAGAGTGGAATAACAGCCCATAAAAGGCTGTGTATCAGTCCATAAGAGGTAGCAATAACAGCCCATATCAGTGCTGGTATATCAGTCCAGAAAAGGCAGCAAAAGAGCACCCAGGCAGCGCAAAGCTTCCTCCACAGTGCTGGTATATAACAGAGGTATTTATCAGCAAAGTATTTTAGCATTCTACAGGTCATTCAGTCAAGTCTAGGTAAACTTGGCAAGCTCTTTAAAAGCAGAATTTCATGGTGGAAAATGTGTAAGTAGTCATACATTATTAATGCGATAAAAGGGGATTGTTTGCTGGGGTTTACCGTTTTTCTCCCTGTATAGGGTTTCCCCAGGGTACATGTGTTGCGATCTTGCATGCTGGTAATTTATTATGATTATTGTTGTTCTAATTTATGAATGATGTCATGCTAAGTTCTAAGCATAGTTTTAAAAACCAGAACCAGTCGAGGGTCCAACCTGAACCGGAACCGGTGATGAACCGGTTGAACCAGTTTCAATGAACCGGTTTTTAAAAAAATACATAAAATTTTTAAATTTTTAAGAAAAAAAATATATTTTTAAGATTTTAAATCATGTTTCCAAAGCATTAGAGACAACATATCCAAAGTATGCTCATGAATATATCAAAACGACACCAAGTGCAATACATATCTAGAGATCAAAACATAAATACATAATCAAGGAGGCTCTAAATGGCCTCTACAACATCAAATAACATACTAAATTAGAGTCACTGATACTATAGGTGGGAATGTCAATGAAAAATACAAAATAGTCATAGGGTAGATACTAGAACCGTAAATGGAAGAATCTCATAGCTCATGAGTCGTGACTGTCAGTAGTCTTTCATGTCATAATCATCAAGAATGGCATCACTACCACTGCTCTCTCCTCCATCCTCCTCCTCCTCCCCTATATCCAATGCAATCTGTGCATTTGTTGATGTGAACTCTGGAGGATGACCCCTCAAGAGGATCACCATCATCAAAAGTGACCGGCTCTAGCACTAGTTCATTAAGATCCAAGTTGGCTAATGCCAACTCAACACTGTTGTTCAAACCCTT
>JASDQU010684124.1:34735-56246 GCA_032191745.1 Picea mariana | reverse complement strand
GTGAGACACTGGGCCTTATTATCCCTAAGTCCCAGTGTCTCACCTTGGGGCGCACTAGTAATTTTTGTAAAGAAGAAGGATGGATCCTTACGACTGTGTATAGACTACAAGGACTTGAACCATGCTACACTAAAAAATAGGTACTGGATGCCGTGAATAGATGACCTTTTCGATCAGATGAAAGGTGCAGCGATATTCTCAAATATTGATTTTCTAACCAAGGTAAAACATTTTTAAAAACAAGGTAAAACATGTGACCCCCCCAAAGAAATAACTCTCTAGAGTTCTAGTTAATTTGGTAACTATGTTGAGTAAATTGGTGAGGTGTAGTTGGTTTCTATACTAGGCATGAAAGAGTGGATTGACATGCAAAGTCTCATCTCTTTGTTGCAATATTGATTGGAGAAGTGGATAAGGGTGGAGTGGGGATGCATATCCTGCCAACACTTGACAATGTGATGTATGTTGATTTTACGGTGATCTATGGCTCATGTATTTCTTTAAATTTTCTGTTACCAATTACTTGAACCATAACTACAATAGCAAACCAACAAGAAGAAACACCATGCATAAGAACACAAGAAATATCCTAGGAAACCCTTCTCAACAAGGGAAGAAAACCCAGCCAAATCCTTCGCTATATTCTTCAAGAGAAAAACCTTTCACCACCGAGAATGACCTAGCACACAAGAGGGTGCTTAAGCCCTAGAAGACTAGCACCCAAGAGAGGTGCGCACCTTTTCCCAAGTAGATGCATTTGTTGTAATTTCCAAACACATAAGGAAGATATGATTCCACAATGGGGAATCATCCCTTACTTATATTAGACTTGTCCAATCAACAAAGACGTCTATTGGCACAACAGGGACAACCTCTCTAAGTCACTTTATAATTTATTATTATTATTATTATTATTATTTTTTTTTAACTAGAACGGTTATGAATTTTATTAATAGGGAATTCCAGCTGGCCGCAGCCTTACAACCTTCACAAAAATCCTTCTACATTCTATTACAAGATGTTGTCTTTTTCAAGGAATACAAATTTTTACTGGGTCTCCATCATTTATGCTGAGTTCTCCTTTGGCCAAGAGGCATCCTTTGTTGGCTAAATTGTTTGCTTCTTTATTTGAGTCTCTGAGTATATGATAGCATTTGAAGGAGGTGAAGTCTTGTAGAATATGTCTTAGCCTTTGCAGGTTCTTGTTTAGGCCAACATCATTAAACTGTCCTCTCGAATGTATCATTTTGATCAAGATTTCAGAATCTCCAAATGCTTGCAGCTCCCGGTGTCCTCTTTCCTTGGCTATTTTGGCAGACTTTTATCAAACTCATGATTTCTTCTTGATTGTTGGTTCGATGTCTGAGTCCCCAACAACAGGTTTCTAGTATTCTCCCTTCACTAGAATAAATAATTCCTCTAGCTCCCACTGTCCTAGGGTTTCCCTTGGAGGCGCCATCGAAGAAGACTATAGTTATTCCTTGCTTCCTCCACCAACTCTGAAATATATCATGACTGTCTCTTAGCCTCCATTTTGTTTCGAAATGGGGTTTTTCAATGTTGTGGATTCGGTGGGTAAGCACAGAGGTACCGAGCCAATTTTTTTCCTCCTGCTACAGCGAGGTGTCGGCTTTGTGGTTTTGAGAGCTCAAAGTTTCTAGGAGGAGGCCTTTTGCTTTTGCTGCTACCATGTTGGGGGTCCATGCTGTGTTTTTGAAAGTTTGCTCGTTTCTTGCAAGCCAAAGATTCCAGCGCACATATTTGGGGATGGAGATCCAGACTCTGGCCCATAATGAATTCAATGAGAGCGAAGGGTAACATTCCTTCCAAGTTGTGAATAGATCTCCTACTGAGATTTTAGTGGGGGCAGCGACCTTGAGGCCATGGAGGATGAGAAGCCAGACTTTGTTTGCAAAAAGGAAGTCTACAAACAAATGATCCAAGGTTTCCATGGATTCTTTGCATAATGAATATCTGTGTGGACCGACAATATTTATTTTCATTAAATTTTTGTCGGTCAGGATCTTTTTATGCATTAAAGTCCAGAAGAAGAAATTTACCTTGGGGATCGCCATTGAGTCCCATACCTCCATCCAAAATCTTGCAGGGAGAGGTCTGTCTTTCTATGGTTGTAGCAGTGCATAGCCTTTGGCTGCGGAGTACGATCATGTAGGTCCCTAACCCCAATTGTCTTTTTCTGTCTTGTGCACAGGAGCTGCATCTCGAAGCTCCACTTTGAGCATTTCTAGTTGCTGGAGGAGGCGATTTGGAATGTTTTCGAAGTGCCAGTCTGACCAGAAGCCATTATCATCCCATTTTGAAATGTCATAGATGCTCTGTATTCCTCTGTGGTCGAGAAATTCACAAATTTTAGACAGGCTGTCGTTTGAAGCAAGGGGCGGATTCCCCATTATCTGATCTGTCCAAAGTTTGACCCGTTTTCCATTTCCTGGGATGCGATACAGGTTTTGGATGAAGAATCGCGCCCCTTTAATGCACAGTTTCCATAGCAACATGCTCTTCCTATTGTTGACATTTTGTAGATTTCTGATTTTGGCGTTTGGTATGTATTTGTACCTTAACATTTTGCTGACAAGGTGAATGGGATCGCTGTGCATCTTCCACGGAATTTTGCAACCCAGTGCTGTATTAATGAGTTCTGGATCTCGGATTTGTAGCCCGCCTTCTCTCAATGGTCGCTTTACTATATCCCAATTGATCAAATGAAACTTGCATTGGTTCCCTTTCCCACCGTGCCACAAGAAGTCTCTCAACAATTTGTTGATTTGCCCAGATATCGATTTAGGTGCCAAGAGGTAGGATGCTTGGTAGATCGGCAATGAAGATAGGACTGCTTTTATCAAAGTTAGTTTACCTCCGTGAGTGAGCCAATGTCCTCCCCAAGCATCGATTTTACCTTTTATTTTCGTTAAAACTCCTTCCCACAGGTTGACTTTGTTTATGCCCAATGATAATGGCAGCCCAAGGTACTGTATCTTTTCCCATTTTGAATGCCCTTTGAACCCCAGGTTGCGTGCTATTGTTTGTGTTTCATGCTCTACTGCGTTCCAACTGTAGACAACAGTTTTCCTTTCACTTATCAGAGCTCCAGACACTTTTTAGTATGCTTGAAGAGTACCCTTGAATTCAGAGGCTACTTTGTTAGAGGCTCCTCCAAGCATGAGAGAGTCATCCGCAAACAGAGCATGATTTATAGGTTTAAGATCCTTCATTATTATCAAGCCTGGGGCAGCTCCTATTATCCTGTCCTGCTCCATCTTCCTGCTGAGTGTATCCGCCATTAAAATGTACAGAAATGGAGAGAGGGGGAAGCCTTGCCTCAACCCCCTCAAAGATTTAAAAAATTCTGTTGACCTCACGTTTACCAAAGGGGCTATGGGTGCATGCTTGTATCAGATTTACAAACTCTTGCTCGAATCCGAATGAAAGAAGCACTTGATAAAGGAAGGACAAGTTTACTCTGTCAAAGGCATTGGCCATGTCTAACTTAATCAACATGCCTTTCTCTTTTCTGAGATTGTTGGAATGCATAGCTTCCTAGAATTGGATTACATTGTCTAGGATGTGTCTCCCTTTGACGAATCCTCCTTGCGATTATGAGATGAGCTTGCCCAACAGAGGCTTTATTCTGTTTGCAAGGAGTTTTGCAATTATCTGGTAAGAGGCGTTACATAGGGAGATTGGCCTGAATCTATCAAAGGAGGCGGGATTTGTTTCTTTCAGGATTAATGTGAGGAAATTTGAGTTGGTGCTGCCTCCCAATTTTTCTTTCTATAGGAATCCTTTTATCATTCTGATGAGGTCAGGTTTGAGTATATTCCAGCATATCCTATAAAAATGAATGGTAAACCCATCTGGCCCTGGGGCTTTGTCAGGGTCCATGGACCAGATGATTTTGCTGATTTATTCTTCATTGGTTGGCCTCAATAATGTTGTGTTATCTTCTTTTGTGACCAGTGCCGGAATGTTCTTGAGAAATTCTTTATTTCCTTCTTCATTATCATTGTTCTCTTTGCTGTAAAGATGGTGGAAATGTGAGACAACAACGTCCTTTATTTGGTATGTTCCTATGCAAAGCTTCTCGTCGTTGGTTGTAATCTCAAAGATGTGGTTCCTGGAGAGGTGAGCTTTAAATTAATGGTGGAAGTAAGATGTGTTTCTATCACCAGCTTCCAGCCAAAGGCTGTGGGACTTTAGTCTCCAGTATTCTTCTTCGTTTCTGAAGGAGCGGTAAGTTTTACATTGGGCTGCTTGCTCCTTTTCCAGTTCTGTTTTAGTAATATCTATTGTTTCCATTTCACTCTGCAACTTTCCTAGCTGCTACACTGACTCCTTTCTTTGGGTATTGGGATTGCTTAAAGGGAGTTTGCTCCATTCCTTGAGGGCCATTTTTGTTATTTTTAATTTTTGTTCCCAAACATAGTTGGGAGAGCTAGTAACTGAGGTGGACCATGCCAGTCGGACCGTCTCTACAAAGCCACTCTTTTCTTTCCACAATGGGTTGAATTTGAACGGGATTGGGCCTAGTTTTTCTTCCTCCTCTAGCAAAAGCAGGATGGGTTTGTGATCCGAGGTGAGCTTGGGGAGGATGGTTGTGGAGATTAGCTTCCTTTCCATCAGCAAAGTGCTTTGGACCAAAAACCTATCCAATATGGCAGATATGTGTTCCTCCCCTGTCCTATTATTGGTCCAGGTGTAAATCCCTTTGCGTGTTTTAAAATCCATTAGGTCCCAATATTGTATCATGTCTTCTACTACATAAATCATTTGGTCCTTGCTGGTCCTTCCTCCCCTCTTTTATTTTTCATTCATGACAAGGTTAAGGTCTCTAGCAATGATTATATTGTTTGGGGAGTTTAGTTCTAGAAACTCATTTAAAGTTTTCCAACAATCTTTCTTTTCAGAATGCAAAGTCGGTACATATAAATTGAATAATGCGATGGTTAACTTACTTGCTATGTGCTTCAGCTCTGTAAGGCTCCAATGTTGAGTGTTGTAGGAGTTGACGAGTCTGAACTGTTCTTCCTTCCACAATGTTGCTATTCCTCCAGAGGAGCCCCTTGCACTAATTGATTTTCCTGTATTCTTCTGCCAATTGTTTTTGCTAATCTCTAGAAGGGCTTCCCCTTTGATTTTTGTCTCTTGGAGCATGAGGGTGTCTGCTGGTTCCTCTTTCATCAGATCCTTGACCGCTTCAATTTTCGACGAATTCCCCAGACCTCTACAGTTCCAAGAGACGATTTTCATTACTTACTGTTGGGGGTGGTTGGGCCTCCTCCTTTTAAAGACCTTATTCTTATGTTTCTGCCGATTGGCATTTATATGGTAGGTTGGCTTCCTTGGGTCTTTTGTCTTTCTGCCTCTTCCTCCCTTGCTTCTCTGCAGGACTTCCTTCCTGCTCTTTTGGCTGGCCTTTCTAGGATCTCATCCTCCGAGGAGCTTGGTGATTCTAATACTTTCTTTCTAGCTATGTCAGCGTATGAGGGAGAGGGGGCTACTTCCAGGGTTCCTGTCGTTTTCCCTTGTTCCCCTATGTCTTTCCCATTTGGGGGGGGGGGTTTGATTGTTCCCTACTGTGCATAATTGCTTCTGATTCTTCTGTGTCCTTGTTGGGATCTACTGTTTGAGGTCCTGATTGTTGCGTGGGATTGGAGATCCTGTCGATTTTCTCTTGCCCCAGTTGCCAGGGGTTGCTATTCTTCATTGTTCCTTTGCTTCTAGATTTTGTTGTCCCTGTTTTCTGAACTGTGATCCACTGATTTTCTTTCACGTTCTCACTCTCCTCTGCATTATTTTTTTTGCAGTGTCTTGCAAAGTGGCCATAGCCATGGCAGTGCCGGCATTTGAAGGGTAGCTGCTCATAATCTAGCTCCTGAATATGCGTCCAATCTACAACAGATAGTTTGATTGCCTCTGGTAATCCCACTTCCAGATCGACCTCCACACAGATCCGTGCGCATGAATACTGGTCTTTTCTCACTGCTTGGTCAATGTACCTTCCGAGCGTATTGCCGATTGCATGCAATGATTTTTGATTCCAGCAGTGTAAAGGGAGATGAGGTAGACGGACCCACACTGGAACGACGGATGGCACATCCTGAGCTGGATCGAAATCCGGGGTCCATTTGTTCAGATATAACCCCTGTGGCCCCATGAAGTATGGGTTGTTTCTGAAAATGAGGTTTTTGTCCTCAAAGTTTTCGAAGATGAATACAAAGTATCCTTTCCCTACAAAATGACTCTTTATTCCTTCTGAGATGAGCGGGCTCCAGTTCCTCTGCACCCAAGATTCGACGGATTTGGGAGAGGGCCAGAGCCTGGTAAACGACCCGATAAGACCTCTGTCTGCTAGATTGACTACCGATCTACAAGTTTCTTCTAGAGGCAGTTCAACGCTTGGGATGCATTCCAATTTCTTTAAGAATTTCTGTTGTGTTGCTGAGGGCGGTATCTTGGAAGCTTCGACAACGAGCTTCCTGAAGGCATCGTACTCTGGAAAAGGGGGTGGGGTGGGGACGACGCCCCCACCAGCGTCCATGGTTAGAGAACCCCTGCTTGTTGTGTTGTGCTTCTCGCGCGCTAGGTCGCTCTCCTGATTTGCACCAATCATCACATTTCAAACTATTATTATTAATAATATTAATATTAATTATCTTTTACATTTATTATTAATCATATTAAGGTGGGGCTGACCTGTACCCTTTACATAAAAATTAGGGTTATAGGTAGGTTTGACTCTTGAACAATATATAGCAAAGGATCGGATACACCCATTAGGGACACATCTATAGGGATTCCATATCTCTGGCTCACTGCATTACACAGAAGAACAAGATCTACACATGTTCACCTATGCTCATCCACATGCACGTCCACTCTATAGATCTTCATTCCCATTGCTTCACACATGAGAATCATTTGGATTTTTCTCATCAACTCTGTTTCTCAGAGGAGGCTAACATATCATCTTAATTTTTGTTCACATGACAATGCGCCCAACACTTTTGGGATTTCACACATTCACCTTGTGCTCAGCCACAGGCACATCCAACTCATCAGATTGCTTTTCCTACTGGATAATCATCTGGAGTTCTTCCCACTCTCTTCATGGAGGAGGTCATCTCTACGTTCCTAACTTTGTCTTAGGAAGGAACCACAAACCCTTATTAGGGGATTTCTCTCAGGTTTGTAAGTTGAGAGAAAGGCTTCACATAGCTGCAATGATCCACACCTCACAGGTTTGTAAGATGGATAATGTCTCACATAGCTGCATTCATTAACACTCCCTCTTAGATAGGGAGGCATTCTTTATCATTCCAACTCTCGCATGGATGTATTTTGATTTTTGTCTTGGTTGGACTTATCATCACTCCCTCTTTAACTAGGGAGCCATTCTTCACGAAGTTAATTTGAGCATCATATCTATGATATAAGCATATTTCATCTCATCATATTTCGATCCATTAGGAAACACTGGGTTCTTAAGGACCTTTATTCACAGCTCTTGGTTATCATCATAGGATCCATCTCATGGTCAAGTAAATCTGTCAGAAGCTTATGAAGCCACATTGATTTTCACACTCAATGCATAGACTCTGTTTCTGTGGTACTCAAGGCTACAAAGTTTTGTTTCCTACTGCATTTGGAAACCATGGAAAACTTCACGATAGAACATCATTCGGATGTGCTCTTCCGATCCACTATACTTTCTTTTCTCAATCTGTATCGGCATATCCCTACAAACTCAAATTCACATTGGAGGCATATCTCAGGCCATATCCAATTGTGCCTTGTATATATCTCAATACATTCTTTATTGTTATCCAGTGAGTCTATCTCGGCTGACTCATGGATTGACTAAGCACATTCACTACATAGCATATATCAGGTCTGGTGTTAATCAGATACATCAAGGATCCAATCAGTTGTCAATAGACATGTGGATCAATCTTGTTTGAATCATCATCATTTATTTTTCATCAAATCCATCACCATTGGCGTAGACATGGATTTGCATTCTATCATATTGAACTTCTTTAATATCCCCACTGTATATTTTCCTTGAATTAGGAAAAGTCTTATTGGTCCTCTATCATACTTCTTGTCCCAAGAAGTAGTGCATCATACCCAGATCCTTCATCTCAAAATCAGAAGTCAAGGCTTGCTTGAATCCAACAACACGACTTGCTGAATAAGTCATAAAAATCAGGCTCTTGTCACCAACAATGTAATAGTATAAGTTTGGATAAAAAACACTCTTGCTGAAACCCTATATCATCAAGAATCCATCTATTTGATGTATTTTCCAACACATGTATGGTAGTACATATGGAATTTCATCGCGCTACTGGATCAATATGTCTCATCATAGTTCACTCCCTATGCTTGTGAGAATATTTTGACTACAAGTCTCATTTTGTATTTTTTGACACTTCCATCAGCTGCATGTCTTTATGCATCTTGTAGAGTTTGTCAAGCATTGATAGGCATTTTATGGCCTACTGCAAAGTCCCTGGGAATATCAACTGGAACAACTGGATCAACTGTATCAATGAATATCTCCCTCTGGACTGTTGAAGAGGAAGAAGGTATTGTCTCTCTTTCTCAATTAGTTTGAATCTTTCTGAGTCAAGTGACTCCCTCTGAAGTTTGAAGGATAAGCAAATTCCTTTTTTGTTAACCTTCCTGGAACAAGAAAACAAACGAAAGGAAACAAGACAAGAATATCTCCTAGAGGATATTCATGATTACATCTCTAGAATCAAAACATTTTAAGGATTTTTGTCATAGATACAATACTTACTTGTAATGTAGTAACCTTAGAAATGTAGGTTCGAGGCATGCTAATTTAAAACAATCAAACCTGAAGTCTTCACTTCCAGTTTGTTGTTTCTCTGAATGTACCAAGATCTCTTTGGGTCCATGATTTGTACTAGGGGTTTCTTCCTCCTGAAAATACCCTTATGACAATGATGCAAATAATATATATGTACAAGTGCATACCTGAGAGTGTACACCAATGGAGGTTCTGTTTGTTTGTCTTGTAGCCACCTATACTCTGGTCTAGTAGCAACTTTCTGCATGTTTAGGATAGACCTCAGACTTGGTCCTTTTATACCTTAGAGACTCCTTCATATTTGAGCATGGAACTCTGCTTAACATCAATGTTGTTGTAGTGTTATTTGTCAAGTAACTCACACATAGCCCTTGCTATTGAGAAATGTATTTTAGGGTGTACAATTGTTGCAGCCAAGACTGCCACATATTTTCTTGACACCATACATAGTAGATTCATTTTTCTATTCTCTTTTCCTTGGAGGAAGAGACTCTTCATATTCTGTTGACTGAAAGTCTGGAGCTTATTCCTCATTTTCTTCTTTTGAATAATCAATGTCAGTGAAGGTATGTTCTAACTATGGACATTATCCCCTTGCTTGGGAGGCTTTATTTTCTTATCTTTTACTCAAATATTGGTACAACACCATCCAACATATTGACTGAAGTTGCACCGAATTGGAAACCATTGAAACTTCATGCCTTTTGAATTGTTTAATTTAAATGGTGAACATTGCAATGTGGTTTCTATTTGAGTTGTCGACAAGATTAGCTTCAAAATTTGATAGTTAGAAAATACTTGTATTTGACTGCCAATCTCTGCATCTATCAATCAAAAGGTTTTGTCTGAGTGAAGGATGATGAATGAGTGTTAATGTGTTCTTCTTTCCCTTTAAATCTTCCTCTCTCAGCACATTTCTTTTTTCCCACAGTCCTAGGCCTGCTATAGGAAGTTTACAAAGATTTTAGCATCCACAGTTTGCCTCGAGAAAAAAAAAATACTCTTATAATACCCTCAGACTGAGGTAAACTTCACATATGGTAGCAACCTTATTATTGTTTTCATAAATTTGGATAGTCTCGAATTTTTCTGGACAACCTCATCATTATCTTTGTCAAGATAGTCTCGGATTTTTGGACTTGTGGCAACCTTGAATTCACTTCAAAAGGAGTCTAACCCTTCTTATTTATGTGTCTTCTTGTTGAGTACATTCGTGGAAGCTAAGGAGGGGCCTCAGAACATGCCAGAATATTTTTAGTGACTGTGGCTACCTTACAAAATAGTGGTTGTAGATTGTTTACAGTATAGGTGGCTACGGATTCTTCACAGAACTTGTCGGATTTCTGGACAGAATTTTAAAGGAGTGTCTGGCCTTTCTCTTGGGTTGGAAGTGGGGTAAATTTCACCACAAGGAACTTAAAGGAAAGTCCAGCCCCTTTCTTCTATGCAACAACAACAAGTTTTAATAGTCAATGGTCTACCTTTAGTCTTGAGAAAGTGGTATTATTCAAGACCTGCTCTGATACCATGTTGATTTTATGGTGAGCTATGGCTCATGTATTTATTTAAATTTTTTGTTACCAATTACTTGAACCATAACTACACTAGAAAACCAATATCACAAGAAGAAAATCCATGCACAAGAACACAAGAAATATCTGGGAAACCTTTCTTAGCAAGGGAAGAAAACCCAGCCAAATCCTTTGCTATATTCTTCAAGAGAAATACCTTTCACCACCAAGAATGACCTAGCACACAAGAGGGTTCTTAAGCCCTAGAAGACTAGTGCCCAAGAGAGGTGCACACCTTTTCCCAAGTAGCTGTATTTTTTGTAATTTCCAAACACACAAGGAAGATATGATTCCACAATGGTGAATCATCCCTTACTTATATTAGACTTGTCTAATCAACAAAGGCATCTATTGGCTCAATAGGTCCAACCTCTCTAAGTCACTTTATAATTTATTGTTATTATTATTATTAATATTAATTATCGTTTACATTTATTATTGATAATATTAAGGTGGGGTCGACCTGTACCCTTTACATAACAATTAGGGTTACATGTAGGTCTGACTATTGAACAATATATAGCAAAGGATATGATACACCCACTAGGGGCACATCCATAGGGATTCCATAGCTCTGGCTCACTACATTACATAGAAGAACCAGATCTACACACGTTCACTTGTTCTCATCCACAGGCACATCCACTGTACAGATCTTCATTCCCACTACCTCACACAAGAGAATCATCTGGATTTTTATCGTCAACTCCACTACTCAGAGGAGGCTAACACATCATCTTAATTTCTGTTCACATGAAGATGCGCCCAACACTTTCGGGATTTCACACGTTCACCTTGTGCTCAGCCACAGGCACGTCCAACTCATCAGATCATTTTTTTCTACTGGATAATCATCTAGAGTTCTTATCACTCTCTTCATGGAGGAGGTCATCTATATGTTCCTATTTCTATCTCAGGCAAGAACCACAAACCCTTCTTCAGGGCTTTCTCTCAGGTTTGTAAGCTGAGAGAAAAGCTTCACATAGTTGCAATGATACACACCTCACATGTTTGTAAGATGGAGAATGTCTCACATAGATGTGTTCATTAACAATGAATGAGTTTGAAAACCATACGTTGGATACTTTTCCAAAAGTACTCTCACCCAGGAACACTCTTAATCATTGTATCAAGCTATAATTGGGGTTGTAGCCTCTGACAAAGGCTCCTTATCAATTTTTATGAATGGATTTAGAAGTGTTGAGGAAGTAGTTGAGTGAGATTATTGGTGTTGATTCATTAGGCCTTCATGATTTCTTGATGGTGCACTTGTTCTCTTCTAGAAGAACAAGGACAAAATATAATCGAGGATCTTCTTGGACTACCACACATTGAAAAAGAGAACCATCAAGAACCAATATCCCTTACCTTTGGTTGTAGATTGTTTTGACAAGTTGGATAAGGAAAAGGATTTCTCAAAGTCAAACTTGAGGTAGGGATATTACCAAATAAATATTTTGGAAGGAGATGAGGTGAAGATAGCCTGTGTGACAAGGTATGGAAGGTTTGAATTTCTTGTGATGCCTTTTATGTTTTGTAACACTCCTACTAACTTTTGTGTATTCATGAGCAAGGCTTTTAGGCATTTCTTGGACATGTTTGTGCTTGTTTATTATACAACATTACAGTGTTTAGTGAGAACATGGAAGAACATAATAGATGTTAAAGCGTCATTTGTCACCCTTGACCAATGATGTAACTATTAGGAAATATACATCCACACTAAATCTAGTAGTAAAAGAGAAGACTAATTTAAACAAGAAAATAAATGACAAACATAGTATGCAAAGATTTTATCTTGGAAACCCAAACATAAAAAACATCATTCCTTGAACGTCTCAATCTCTTGTTGTCTTATTCATTCAAAATAAAGAGTTGCATGAATAAACTTCATCTATACCTAAGACACAATCACCATCATACTGTCTTTCTTTACACAAGCATAAGCCTGCATCCAATCTGGCTTACATCTACATAACCAACACCCTTCTGCTAAATATTAGCAGGAACATCCAAAGATTTATCAACTTAATACAATTATAACACTCCTTATTTATAGGCTTTACAATATGAAAAACCCTAAATCACGGAGCCCATAAATGGTTACAGATCCATGAAAATGATTGGCTACAAATCCTGAGAATCTCGAGATTCTGTTATAGTCAACTTCATTTGGATTACGAGTTGACCTCAAATCAGTCTTTAGTTAGTTTCCACTCAACCTCTTGTCAGCTGACCTTTAAAGTTTCCTGTCGATCACTTCAACATCAAGTTTCTCAGTTGATCACTTTGATCTTCGACTTAACCATTGAATTGAATTATCTCATCAGTTGATCCTTCACCTAGTCGATCCATCTGAACTAGATAGTTGTATTATTATTCTACCATTGCAAAGAATATAACAACCCAACAATAACATTCCTATGTTTAATCCATGGTTTAGCGATGTATAATGTAAATACAATGTATGGTCATGGGGCCAACTATATAATATGTAAACATTGTATATCCTAATAATAAAATAATATGTAACACCTTCTGCAAAGTGGACACAGACATAGTAATGGGGGATAAGTTTCCATAATAAAGAGGAAGCTCTAATAGGGGGCCCAAGGGGAAATTATTCATGTGTATTAATCCCAAGCCAATTTCTATAACTATTATTTTGAATGAACCTTTTAATTTCCTTTTGAGTGTATCAAATCCCCAATCATTAAACACATGTAATAGGGTGGGTGTGAAAAATCACATCACATAGTTAATGAGAGTATGAGAGCGGAGTACAATCAACATTTGGGAATGTGAGAGTCAACATTTATGGAAAAAAGGAAATTTAGTATGGGAAAATAGAGCAGTTTTTACAAGAATTTTTTGGGACAAGAAGAGAGTGCAGAGTGTTGGAGTTTAAAGGTAACCATTGTGGGCATGTGTAGCATCTTGTTGGAGCTGTAAATTCATGAAGAAGCAAATTTTTAGGCATGTAGACTGATATTTTGTGTGATAAATAACCCTAGAAAAGTAAGCTTGTTGCTATGAGATTTTCTTATTGCATACAACATCCCTAGATTCCCTAACAAGAGAGATTCCTAACCATCCTATGTTGGAGCCCTTGAGGGAAGTGGAAAGGCCTGAGGGACTATGTGTAGTTAAGGGGAATCCCATTCCTTGGGTTGTGTAGGTTGAGGGGAAGAGAGCTGGATGATTGGGATAGTTGTAGGAAAAAATCTAGCTTGCTATGGGTTATAATGGGCTATGAGTGGACATTATAGACACCTTTTTTCTTATGGATTCATATCCCTGACTCGGGATTTATTTGTTGTTATGATTTGGAGTAGTAAATCTATGGTTGGGTGGAATGTTTGTCCTCTGCAACAAGTTGCATATTTGGTTTAAAAGATAAGTATTTATCTCTATTACATTTTTTTTATTTATGGGTTTCATTTGTTGTGCATATACTTTGTTCTTGGGTGAATTATTTGCTATTGTGTATATGTTTATTTGGTTTCACTCATAATGTTTCTAGATGCATATAAAATTCTCCATGCATTGCATTTGATTGTGGGATTCATTTGTTGCGTGCTTACTCTTAGTTTGATAAGTTATAAGATGTTATATGTATGATTAATAGAATGTATTCATGCTTTTAAATCATTATGATAGATGCATGGATTTTTTTAGCATGCTACATGCATTTAATTTAATGGGTATCAGAATTTTTTTGGTGAGGTTAGTAGTGGCGACACTACAGAGTGGTATCAAAGATTATGGTTCAACATCGGACCCATATGGGCCAAAGACCAGCGCGAATTTGGAAAATTCACTGTTGTAGAGATTTGATATATGATGGATTTGGGGAAATTTGTGAAACTGAAGTGAAATCCCCAAATTTGTAAGCAAATTCGGGTCAAATTTGCACTCAGAATGGTTGAGGAGATGATCAATGGCATCAATATGCAAGTTGTAGAGTTAAATTTGTCATGGACGATCGAATTTTGTGTTTTCACGATGAACAAGAAGTTAGTAAAATCAATGGCCCAGAGCGCATTAGAATTGGTGACGAACATCTTAGATTCATTTTAGATCGGTCAAAATTTTCATGTTCACTGAAAAAGTTGTAGGAAAGATTATTAAATTTTCAAAAATTATAATTTTTGGGGTTTTTGAAAAATTTCATATAGATGATGATGTGGACCGTACTTGTGACATGGACTGACAAGGTCCATGGTGGTAGTGCCATGGTGGAAAAAATAAAGGGTCATATAAGGGATTTTGATGAATCAATGGTCAAGATTGTATTTGATTTTGAGATCGACGATCCAGATTCATCCTAGATTTGGTCAAAATTTTCTAAGTTTTCAAAGTTCGACGAAATTCTACGAAGTATGTAATTTTTCATAGATCATTGATCACTAATGTAGTGATTGGAGTTTGAAAAAATTCTATGAAGCAGAGACATTCTCGTTGATCACCGATGAATAAAATTGTCGATCGTCGATGGAGTTTTTGAAGTTCGACGAAATCCTATGAAGAAGTTGCTTTTCATAGATCGTTGATGATGGAAATAACCAATCACTGTGGAGATTTTGGGGTTCAATGAAATCCTATGAAGAAGTTACTTTTCGTAGATTGACGATGAAGGAAACCAACAATTGTCAATGGAGTTTTCGGGGTTTGACGAAATCCTATGAAAAAAGTAACTTTTTTGTAGATTGTTGATGCAAAGAATTCACTAATCGTTGATGCAAAAGAATTCTTCGATCATCAATGCAAAAAAAATTCACCAATCGTCTATGAAAAGAATTCGTCAATCGCCTATGCAAAATAATTTGTTGATCATCGATGCAAAGGAAATTACTAATCGTCGATGCAAATAAAATCACCGATCACTAATGAAGGGTTTTCCATGATCATCGAAGAAGGTAAAAAGGAAATAAAATAAGAGGAGAAAGGGAGAATAAGAAAAGGGAAGAGGAGGATAAGAATAGAAATGGGGAGAAGAGGAGAAAGAGGAGGAAAGGGAAAGAGAAAATATAAAAGTTTACAAAAAAAAAATGAAGTTTGGAGCCAAAAACGTGTTTTGGCCATAACATGAGAATTTCAACTCAGATTTGATGAAATTTAAAGTGTATTTATACAGTGACAAGGGATACAAAAGTGTCAGTGATATCCATGGGCCAATTCTATTTCAATTTAAAAAAAAAATGCAAATTAGTGACTTTTGAAGATCTGGGTCGTGCTTAGTAAGCGGGGCTCGAATAAAGGTGAAATTTTTATAGGGAGTCCAAAAGGAAAGAATGAATATACTTGGTTGGGATTCTGGAAAAATTCTAAAGGAAATGGAGTGGAGGTGCTCAAACAGGGAAAAATCCACTATTCCTGGGCACTTTTCAGGGATTTTTGAAATCTTCAGAGGAGGAAAAGGGGCCCCAGATCACCAATCCAGAAAATTTTATTTAGTCGACATTTCATATACTCATCAATTTGGAAACATTTGTATTGAGAGATTTTTTCCCATTTTTGATCCATTTGGGTGATAGTCGATTTTGGCTAAAAATTTCAAGTCTGGAGAAAATGTAAAGGTGCAAAGTCATGAATTCCATATTTATACAGAATTTGATGGAAACAATTGATTTCAAATATGAAAGTTACAGTGTGTTCACAATCAATCTACACTCAATATAAAAAATAAATCTAATTCCTGACATATTTTCTGTTATAGAGGGAAGAAGATGGTCTTTCAGCTGAATTGCACCCGTAAGAAGAGAGAATTGAATTGAGTGGAAATGAAAAACTTCATAAGGATGTAACTTTTAGCTCATAACTCATAATGATGCATGCATATAGTCATTGAAAAGAAAATAATTCAGAGGAGAGTGTATCTAAACAATAAAAATAAAATTTCAATGCATCCATACGCCTCATAAGTTGATATGAAGAATGAACCATAATCTAATTAACAAAATGTTTTATGATATGCACAATTATAACACCAATTGTTGCATGCACATTTTTGTAGAATTAGAGGTACAAGAAAAAATATTTAGTTCATACATGAGGACTATAGATATAGAGGATTCACAAGGATCTTACAACCATGAGGAGGAGGTCATAGGTTTATATGTCATCATGGGAAATGCAAAGACCGAGTCCAATGGACATAGAATTAGGGTGGAGATGATGGAGTTGGTTGAGACTATGAGAATATTGTAGAAAGAAGTGCATATCTATAGAGAAGACAACAAAAGGATGAAAAGAGTTGAGGAGGAGTTGTTATAGAGTCTGAATATGTTGTAGATACAAGTGTAGAAATTTCAATACAAATTAAGTATTTCCTGTGATTCTCTTGATCTAACAATTATACGCCACTGTTAAATACATAATCGCTTCTACTATTATTCTTGCAGAAAATTAAACCACGATCACAACCACGATAAAAAAGTGAAATATCAAGAACACATAACACATAAGTTTTACTGGGAAAGCGTAAAGCTAAAAACCCCACTATCATATATTATGTATATCATGAATCATGAAACAATCTCATACAAAACTCTAATCCAAGAGCTCTCAGTACAATATAATTGTCTAACACTGTCATACACAAATTAGAAAATACATGTGCCAATTCTCCGTGTCCAGACAACCTGCCTCCTCTGCACAATCTCTGCAATTCGAAATTCNTGCAGAATTAAAGGTGCAGGAAAAAGTATTTAGTTCCTACATGAGGACTATAGATATAGAGGAATCCCAAGGATCTTACAACCATGAGGAGGAGGTCATATGTTTACATGTCATCATGGGAAATGAAAATATCGAGTCCAATGGACATAGAAGTAGGGTGGAGATGATGGAGTTGGTTGAGACTATGAGAAGCTTGTAGAAAGAAGTGCATATCTATAGAGAAGACAACAAAAGGATGACAAAAGTTGAGGAGGAGTTGTTATAGAGTCTGAATATGTTGTAGATACAAGTCGGTAAATATTTTGGCACAAAACAAGCAACTAGTGAAAGGAAAGTAGCAACATCTAGATCTCATGATAGAAATAATGACCATGGGGGATCTGAACAATCAAGTATTATTAGTATACATAATCATCATTCACTGGGACACTTGAATAGAAGAGAACATGCATGTTCAAGTTCAAAGAGCATCCCAAGTGTTTCCACTGTCAAAACACTAAGGAGGAGGATTGAGTTATATATTTTGCAAGGAGAGCTTAGGAAGCTCAAGCCACCACATTTGATGGAGAGAATAGTAAGAGAGAAGATGTTGAATCTTGATTGTTGGGAATGAGGAAATATTTCTAGTTGCATGATTATCTATGAAATGTAGAAGCAGAAATTTCAATCTACCCTCTTCAAGTAAAATAATATATGTGGTGGGATCAAGTTAAGCACATTGATGAGAAGAGATCATGGAGGGAGTTCAAAAGGTATTTCCAGAAGAAATACTTGTTAGAGAAATATAATGACAAGAAAATGCAACATTTCTTTAAAATCAAGCTTGGAAGCATGACAATGGATGAGAATGAGATAACATTCCTTGAATTGTTGAGGTATGTTGGCGTCATAAAGGATGAGAAGGTAAAAATCCAAAGATTTATGAGTGGGATACATTTTTTTTACAATGATAAAATTCATTTTTATGAACCAAATACCTTGGAAGAAGCCATAAGAAAATCTAAGTATCTTTCTGAATATAACAAAGGAAGGTCATCTTTCCAAAAGGCTTTGGATGATAAGAATGGAGGAAATATGGACTAGATAAAGAAAGGATTCAAGCCGCTTTTCATCAAGAACATCTCTCAAGCATATCAACAAGGGAAAACAACAAAAGGTGAACATAAAATGACAGATTCCTTGGGGAAAAGGTGAATACAACAACCCATAAATTGTTAGGGATGTAAAGGAGACCACTTGTATAAATATTTCCCTCACAAGGGAAATAGGATGACGATTGTGCATAAAATCCAGGAAGTCGATACAATGGATGACATGGCTAGGAGCATGACAAGGATCTTTGCAGACTTGGTCAATAGACAAGAAGCCTGCCAATCCCATATGATTGAGGTAGGAGGTAAGATTGATAATCAACCCATAGCTATTTTGATTGATTCTATAGCTATTCATAGATATATAGATCCAAAAATAGTTTAAAATTTTAAATTGAAGAGATGTATGCATGAAAATTCTTGGTTAGTTCAACTGGACAATGGAACCAAGCGGAAAATAAATTAACTTGTCAAGGATTACCCAATAAGCATGAATGGAGTTATCATTAAGGCATATTTGAACATCATACCACTTGGGTAATATGATTTATTAATTGGTATGGATTGGTTGGATAAGAATCATGCTATCCTATATTATTAAAACAAGGCTTTCACATGCCTTCATGAGAAATGGGATTCAAGGGTGGTACAAGGTATTCCAAGATATATATATGTTAGAGAGATTTCAACATTGCAGCTGAAAAGAAGTTTCAAGAAAGGGTGTCAGATATATGCATCCCATATGGAAGAGACAACAAAGGATAAGGATCCAAGTCTTAAAGACTATTTAGTTTTGAAGGAACATGAAAATGTATTTTGGGAGTTTCCAGGATTGCCACCAAAGAGAGATGTTGATTTCTCTATTGACTTAATGCTTGGAACTTCCTCGGTGTCCAAAACACCCTATAGAATGAGCACACCAGAGCTAAAAGAGTTGCATATGTAGCTACAAGAATCGTTGAATAAGAGATACATATGCCCAAGTGTCTCACTTTGGGGTTCCCTAATACTCTTGTGAAGAAAAAGGATGGAACTTTAAGGTTGTGTATTGGCTTTAAACAACTTATTAAGGTCACTGTAAATAACTGATACCCTTTACCATGGATCGATGATATTTTTAATCAACTAAAAGGAGTGAAGATATGTTCCAATATTTACTTAAGATCAGGTTATCATCAAGTAAGAATCGAAGAAGAAGAAACCAAAAAGACAACATTTAGGACAAGGTATGGTCATTATGAGTTTGTGGTGGTGCCATTTGGTCTCACAAATGCCCCAACTACTTGTATGTGTCTAATGAATGGAGTGTTCCTGTTTACTTGAAAACATTCATCATTGTCTTCTTGGATTCTATTATTATCTACTTCAAGACAACGAAGGAGCATGAGAAACAATTGAGAATGGTGCTGCATGTGTTGATAAAGCACCAATTGTATGTAAAGTTAATCAAGTTCACTTTATATCAAAGGAAAAACCATTATTTGGGCCAGATCATCTCATAGGAGGGAATAACAATGGACCTTGACAAGATTGAAGAAATCAAAATTTTTCCAACTCCAAAGAATGTTTCAGAAGTGAGATCCTTTATGGGATTAGTTGGATATTATAGGAGATTCATTGAAGGTTTCTCCAAGATCACACATCCGATCACTTCATTGCAAAAGAAGGGAACAAAGTTTGAATTGATTGTCGAATGTGAATAAATTTTCTAGTGTTTGAAGGAATTATTGACCAGTGCACCTATTTTAAAGGTTGCATATCCATAGCAATATTTTATTGCATTCACAGATGCATGCAAGGAAAGGCTTGGTGGATTCCTTACACAAAATGGGCATGTCATATGTTATGCATCAAGGAAGATTAAGGAACATGAAATAAATTATGCTACCCATGATTTGGAGTTGGTATCCATAGTTCATACCTTAAAAATGTGGAGACATTATATCATGGGTATAAAATTTGAGATGAAGATAGATCATAGCGGTTTGGAACAGTTGTTTGAGAAGCCAATGCTAAATGCGAGATATATTAGATGGATGAAATTTCTCAGTGAATATGACTTTGACATCAATAACATCTAGAGAAAAGAGAATAAAATAGTTTATGCACTCAACAGAAGGGTGCATGAAATTCATGTTGTATCCATTAGCATATATTGTTGATATTTAAAAAGTAGAATTTTGGAAGTTGCAACAACAGATAAACATTATGCACAAGTTATAGAAGGCTTACAATAAGAAAATGTTCTACTTAAATTTAAATACTATAGATTAGAAGAGGATAGAATTCTCTTGTTTAGGGACAAATTTTATGTCCCTAACATTAAGGAATTGAGACATATAGTACTAAAAGAAATGCACAATGTACCATATGTTAGTCATACATGGTACCAAAAGACAATTGTAGTAATAAAAAGTCAGTATTTATGGCCTAGAATGAAGAACGCCGTGGATGATTACATAGTCGGGTGCATGGAATGTCAAAAGGTGAATATTGAACACATGCATCCAGTGGGATTGTTACAACCATTTCCCATTCCTAAATGGAAATGGGAGGTAGTTACAATATATTTTATAACCAAGTTTCCAAGAACCATAAGACAACATGTTTCCATCATGGTAGTGGTGGACAAGCTTAGAAAGGCTATGCATCTTATACTGTTGAAAAAAACTCACAAGGTATCCAATATTGTAGAGATTTACATGAAGGAAATTGCCAGGATACATGGTGTGCCTAAGGTAATAGTGTCAGACAGCGATCCCAATTTCATTTCTAATTTATGGAAAGGGTTGTTTAAGGGATTTGGGACTAATTCGAATTTTAGTACAACCTATCATCCATAGTAGGATGGGAAGACAAAGAGAACTAACTGGATAATTGAGGACATGTTGAGAATGTATGTAATGGAAAATCCTTCCGAGTGGGAAGACTACCTTCATCTTGTTGAGTTTTATTATAATAATGAGTATAAACATCATTGAAGATGGGTATGTTTGAAGCTTTGTATGTAAGGAAATGTAACATGCTAGTGAGTTGGGATAACCTAGCGGACAAAGAAGTTATTGGGCTAGAATTGTTAGAGGACATGGAACAAAATATTGTAATTAAGATCAAACAGAATTTAAAGGTTACACAAGACACAAAAAAGAGTTATGTAGATAAAATCAGGACATATAGAGAATTCAAAGTAGGTGATCATATGTTTTTAAAAGTAAAGGTTGAAAGGATCTTTCTATGATTTCAAAGTTACCCAAATGTGGAATCAAGATATTGTGGGTTGTTTAAAGTTTTAGAGAAGATAGGCCTAGTTG